>WEDG01000879.1:0-90376 GCA_017591395.1 Schistocephalus solidus | reverse complement strand
AAAGATAATGAAAACGGAGCCGATGGGAAAAATTGAAGAGAAAAACTTGCTATGTTCCTATCAACAGGGATTTAGAAGTGGCTGATCCTGCCTCAAAAATTTGCTCCTATCAATATAAAGCTGGACGAAATCATTAGAAATGGTTCAGTCAATCGATGCAGTCTACATTGAATTCAACAAAGCATTTGACAGGGATCCACACAAACGCCTGATCTCGAAGCTGCGTCAAACGGGTGTGACTAGCAACTCATCAAATGGTTGGCCGGCGCCAACGTCCTTGTATTGGTGACGCCATGTTGCACTTGGAAACCATTCACTGTATATTTCTGCAGGGGAGCGTTCTGAGCTCCAATCTGTTTCTGATATACATGAACGACTGCCTTGATTGTCAGACATGCGAGAGGCTCTTGTTCGCTGATGATCTGAAGTTGGTTACTTCGATGGAAAAGCCGGAGGATGCGTGGAACTAACAAAATAAGTTAGACCACTTGCAAATGTGGTATGCTGAGTGGCTGCTGAACCTTTATTTGAACAACTGCTAAGGCATCCAACTACGGTCTAGTTACAGAAGGGTGATGGGTTTTGAGTATCAGTATTTCACCAGTGGCCAACCACTCGAGCAAGTAAACGACCTAAAATACTTAGGTATATGGATAACGCCCAATTGCAAACTATCATCTTACTGTGCCAAGAAAGCAAAGGTAGCTATGTGTATCCAGGAAGCGATCAGGAGGTCCTTCGTTAATTTTGTCAAAGAGCTTTTCGGTCGCGTGATTGGACCATTTTTCCGACTGGTGTTGGAATATTGCGTTCAGGCGTGTCACTCCTGCACGAAACAAGATTACACTCTGTTGGATAAAGTTCAAAGGAGGGCGATGAAAAAAAAATCAGTGGATTAGAGTGCCTACCCTATGAGGGTCGATTCGAAATATTTAAAATTTTTCATCTCTCTTATAGGCGATACAGAGGGGATATGATTTTGGTCTTCAAAATTGTCAGAGGAGTTGCCTGTGCTCTTCAAGTGACCAATGTTTTTGAAATTGTAAAAATTTAAAATCTCCGATATCACCAATATAAACTGAGGACGAACTTCCAAACATGAAGTGCGGGCCAAAGTCTTTCCCACCAGGTGATTAAAGAATGGAACAAACTGCCTACTTCAGTTGTTCTGGCTGAGAGCGTTGTGATATTAAAAAAATACTTGAGGCATTTTTACTTGATGGAAATAAATTTTGTCAAAATAAATTACAGATATACTATAACTCTATCTCCATGTAACATATGCATTTTTGGTGGCATCTATCTATAGATAGGGTTTTAAGAGGCTCTGCCTATCTTTCTTGGTTGTTTGGTTGCATCTAGTAGTCACAGCAGTGCTATGCATATGCAACTAGTTACTTAAGCTAAGCAGCTTGATCCGTCTGCTTTACAAATTGTAATTACATTATGGTAAACTTTGATTAGTTCTCTCTATACTGGGGAACTTATTGGACGTTGACATCTCTGCTATTCCCTCTCAGGAATGTCAGCGTCTGGAATATCTCATCCATTTGGTTGCAAGTTAAACTTTAGACTGACAGAAAATAAATTATAATTTTCTTTTAAAAAATGTCACCCGAGAGAGACAACCTATTGACGTTGCCGTAGACTTCCTGTACTCATGCTGCTTCAACTACAAAATAGCGGAAGCCTAACGCCTCTTCTCACGTAGCAAAAATCCACCTTTATTATTTACCATTTTTTCACCAATCGAGGTGGACTCCATCTTTGCACAACAAGGTCACATTTCTCGTTATCTACAAGTTGCAATTTGCTGGGATCTTACACCGATAGAGCGAAGAAATGGGTCTCCCCTCTCACCTAGGTCTTTGGCCTCTCAGTCTATTATCCATAAGTCTGGTCATGGCTATGCAAACCACAACGAGATGTTACAGAAAACTCCTCTGGTGTCTGGTTCAATAACCCCCTTAACTTCACCTCCCACGTTTCTTCCAACAAATCAAAAAACAACTTCTATCTCACGAATAGGAATTTAAAACTCAGTAGCCCTTAACCATATCGTAAGTCAACCTTGAATGTCAGTGACTCCGTCTGCAGTGCCAAGACTGTCTGCTTCTTCATTTTAACGAAGTTTTCCTTGTATTCCTACTGGTGACTTGATACAAAAAACTTGGTCAAATCTGCCTCGTTCCCGTTCCACGCCATCCACTCCAGTCTCAGCTGTTCAATCTAATACGCTTATCAATAATCCGGGCAAGTCTAAGTATGCGCCTAATTTAATTTCCAAAAAGAAAAGGTCATTACAGTTGGGAAACCTCCTAACCCTCCAGCATCTACTATGCATATACAAAATTTCCTTAACATTCATCCCAATCCAAAAACATTTTCAAACTCCCCTTATGGCAACAGTTTTCCAAAACAACTTTTTCCATTTTCAAATCTAATGCTCTCTGCATATTATTCCAATATTCCTCAAAATCCTATTTTAAGGCCTTCTCTTATTTTCGCTAATGCAGAAATAGCCTTCCTCTCAATGTATACCACCCAAATATGCTCTTTCCGCATGAAGCTCAACGTGGAAAATAAAATTCTCACATTCTAAGTGTTGTAACATGTGCGTTGGGCTTGACAGACTACAACAACCAGTTATTTTTCAAGGCAACTCTATGACTGAATGTTTCATGATCAAGGACTTAGGTTTAAGCTACACTAATAATTTAGAACTGTCGTCTCATTCTGATAGAATGACGACCAAAGCCGCCCATATTTGTGGCTTTATTTCTTATAATTTATATATTCCTGAAATTAAATTAAGACTTTATCGAATGTTTGTTCTTGCCATTCTTGAACATTTCTGCCCATTCTTTGGTTTAATGACCGAGTCTGGCCGTTCTTAAATTTAAAAGGTTCAAATACAGTTTACTCGGAATACTCTTATCTCCAAATTATATCTTCCATGCATCGTTTCCCCACGAACAATGATTTCTTCATAACCCATGCCTCCGTAAAAGGATCAACGAAAAATTATGTTATATTGCACGCTCGTTTTAAAGCACCTCCATTTCGAATGCCGATAACCATCATCAGCATTAAAATCTGAATACTGAGCTGCACAGGCCTCAGATTCATCATCGATCCTCAAGCCAACTTCCATCCCTGATCGCAGTTTGTTGATTTCTTCTTACTCAATTACCGGATCTCCAATTATCCTTTCCTACTACGCTCAGAACCATCCTAACATGCTGCTGCATATGCTCTCGCGGAGCAGTTTTGTTTTTCATGCAGTTATTTTATTTTTAAAAAGACGACCTTCGCAGCTGGTTTTTACCCCTCTTGATTTTGAACATAATTTGAAAATATTGATGACTTCAATCGTTTCCTTGGTCTTCGCGGTTGTCCTCTTTCTTGACCCTTTGTAAACGGCTACAGCCTCGTCCGCCATCACATCTACCACGGCTTAAGGCGATGGTGCTTGCGGCCCTATCCTTCTACCCGGTGTCTACCCTACGCGGAATGTTGACGATCTTGTTGGGTTCCTCTGTCGGTGGTCTGAGAAATCAGCAATGAGAGTATTATGGTCGCTTCTCTGGCGATTCTACCGTGCTCTTCACGATCTCCATGGTCCTTTCATCGTTCGACCCTAAGCGTACGGCTGAAGCGGTTACACGTATAGCTAGTCCATACGCATTGGGATCACACTTGTGGTGGTGAAATTAGCCCCTTTTTACATGATTCTTCCCACGATGAGGAGCGTTTTGAACACTCATACGCTCTCATCAGAATGTCAGTCCTACCTCAAGTGCATGTTTTTCTCCCAGGTGCGACATTTTTTCTCCTTAAAAACCCACAAACTCCATTCAAATTATGCCCCTTCTATAAAAATGTCCAATAAAATTTTTTTCACTGTCTGACCACACTGATTTGTGTCATTTGTCATCGCCAAGAAGCTGACCTATTATTAATAACTTAACTGTACACGATTTCACACTCGTTTGTTAATTTTTTTCCAATGACAATGCCCTTGCGGGTACTCAAATAAAACATCTTTCGATATAACTATCTATTATATATACTGAGTTGTACTGAAATTATTCCCAGTGCAGGAACCTCAAGCTCTTGATTGGGATAATACAGCTCAGATTTCAGAACGTTGGCTGTATCATAGTCCTTAAATTTATGTCACGTGTTCCAATGCAGTTGAGGTTGCCACGTTTTTAACAGTGGGGTAAGCTTAGTCTTAAATGGTAATTTCTTCCCAAAGAAGGCAATGGTGCAGTAACAGACAGCATCAATATAACCCAGGGAGCGATGAGGAAGAGATTATTTAGGCTAAATGAATTAAAATATATGGATTCTCTCAAAAATACTTTCGAAAAATACTGAAAATAATTCCTCCGACCGTAAAAGTGCTATAGACTATTCCGACAACAGTGCTCTCCTTTGATTGGAAATTGGAGAATGCCCACTCGATTTAGTAATAGTTAATAATAATAGTTGTATTTACTGCCAGTTTACAGGCATTATCAGACTAAATATTCAATGTTGATCCATGTAAGAGTGGCAAGAACCGTAAGTTGGTGAGCCTAACATGTACTTGCTAAAAAGTCATAAAAAGCCAGTCAAAACATTTCCTACGAGGTTCCTCGAGTAAAAAGAACGGCTGCTCACTGTTCAACGTGATTTTCAATAAAAAAGAAATACTGCTTCTTACATTTACTTTATTCATCTGAGTTGCGGTCCTGTGCATTATAAAATGACAGAAAAGTCGGGGCGATTTTCACCGATATCAGGAGGGTCTTTGTAATATTATAGAGAGGCGATAACTTGATAATACTAATGTCTGTAAAGATGGGAAGCGTATGGACTAATTGACTCGGATAGAGTACGTCTTGATATACCGGTTGCAGTCTCTCAGAAAAGCATGGTGAAATCCCTGCCTGTTTGGATTTTAATTGCAGCTATTTAGGGTGAAGAGTTCACATAGTCACCCTAGACACAAACCACTTTTTCAAGATTTCTGATGAGTATCTCGAGGCTCTTGCATTCCTGACATAAATAAAGAGATTACTAAATCGTAAAAACTGCTTTAAACGCTATACAAGAAGGATTGACAAACATAGTCTCAGAGTACGTGAAAAAACCAAAATTGATTAATAAAGGAGATGGGACAACCCATGGGATGACTGAAATTAGAAGAAGATATGGAAGACAAAAGTCTGCACGTTCAGTTTTATTAAAAGTATTGAGGAAAATATGGATGTGAATAGAGAAATAGGCTGCTTAAAACTGTTTCAGGCTGATACTGCCTTCATTTAGCCCTAATAGTAATTTGAAACGCAAATTGCAGGCCATTTTTTTGAAGTTTTCGCGTTCGAATCGAGCTCGAAAATTCACGGCCTTGATTTTTCCGACACAAATGATGCTTCCATTACAGGCCCTCTTCGTATGTTAACCTTAACCTAGACGTCCATTACTACTATAAATAAATTCAGAGGAAGGCTATGGTAGGTGAATACATATTATAGTTACGAATAGGAAAGGAATCATTATTATGGCCGTTTATTCTGCCAAACCGGAACTTCCTGGAGCATCGGCCAGTTCTAAAAGAATGAAGTGCAATTGCGTGAGTAAATGCAAGGTTGAGATAATAACATAACTTATTAAGGTAAAAAGTTGATACAATGAATAGTGCATGTCCTACGCTATTGATCTCATTTTTAGGCAGTCCTGTGTGTTCTTGAAGGATTTTGATGCATCTTCACATGAGGTCTGCCTGACTTTAAGTCTGCATTCTAATGCTAGAACATGCCAAGGTTAGAAGTAATTAGATAGATAGATGTTTTATTTGAGTACCCGAAAGGGCACTGTTATTGGAAAAAATAAATTTAAACGAGTGCGAAATCGTGTACAGTTAAGTTATGAATAGTAGGTCAGCGTCTTGGTGATGAAAAATTACATAAATAAGTGTGGTCAAAAAATAGATAAAAAAGCAGACATTGAAAAAACAATTTGGCATTTTTAATGGAAAAGGCATATGTTGAATAGGGTTTGTGGGTTTTGAAGGAGAACAAAATGTCGCTCCTGGGAGAAAAACATACGCGTGAGATATGACCGACATGCTGATGAGAGCGTATGAGGGTTCAAAAAGCTACTAATCGTGGGAGGAATCATGTTTCGATAGGGGCTATTTTTCACCACCACAGGTGTGATCCCAATGCGTATGGACTAGCTATAAGCGCTAGGCTATGCAATATTATATCGAACCCAGAACCAGCTGGTAAATTGGAGAACCGTTAAGGTCCCAGTTACCGGGCTTCCGCCCGTCAAAAGTGAGGAACATGGTTACCCCCTCGCTGAAGAGGGTACTAAAAATAAGCCTAATGATCACTTGTATATTTTCCCTACACAATGACAATAAATGTGAAACCTTTGCTGATTGTTTATGGATAACGAACTTAATTTATCATACATTGAGAAATTTGGCAGACATATTTTAGTAGTTTACCCCAGACACGATTGAGCTCATTTTTGGGACATCCGTTACTTCAGCAGGTGCTGCTGCTGCATTTTGGCGGCTAACAAAAAGCGTCAAATAGTCGAGTTTTGCGTCCTGTGTTCCGTTTTGTTGCGGAAGCTTGTGCAAGATCATGAAATAACTTATTAAGAGACAGGCTTTTAAGTTTAAAGAGCTGAAGAACACAAAGCGTGCTGCCCAGCATGGCTTTTGCCCTAGTCACTCATGTCTTACGAGCGGTCTTTACTCACAGGAAAATGGAAAAAAGCCATACACCAAGGTCGTCCAGTTGATCTCATTTTCTTCGAATTCGAGAAGACATTTGATAGCGTACCTCATGGGTGACTATTATATTAGCTTTCGCAATGTGGTATCCAGGATGAAGTTTTTAAATTGATCAAAAGTTACCTGTCATACAGACTGGGAAAAAGTAATTTTTGGCACGACAGAAGCTGAATGAGTAGCAGTAGAAAAACGTTTTTTTCCGCAGGGTTCGGTCTTAGGTCCGCTTCTCTTTCTCATTTATATAAACGATTACACTGATAATCTTGACTGTGATGCCATCATATTTGCTTATTATAGCAAAATTATGAAAACCAGTAGCTTTGCTGACGATGTGCAGAAACTAAAAGAAAACCTTGACAAATTGGCTGTCTATTCCAGCAAGTGGATTATGACATTTACTATATCCAAAGGTGTAGTCTTACGTTTGGAATCTGGGAGAAGACGTTTCCCGAAACACCAGGACTGCCTGAAAGGAATTCCACTAAAATAATTACATCAACATAAAGCGCCAGTTATCTGGACAGCTTCAAACCTAATGCCCTCCGACAATTATAAAAGAACCGTACAAAAGTTGACGAGCATCATGCACTGGACCAGACGTGTTTGCCTAGTATTTTCCCCCGTAACAGTTTTCGGGGATCTTCAGTGCTTTCGTTTAACCGCATTTGGAATACGAAATGCCAGCATGGATGGCGTAGATGAATGAACACAGTGAGCTCATAGAGCAGGTGCAAAGATGGGTGGTAAAATGGTGGAAGGTCTTTGGAAATCATCATATGCAGAATGACTTATCAAGCTAAACTTGTTTACCTTATTCTATAGAAAAATGAGATGTTACCTACTATGGATATTCCGAATTATCGACGGACACGCCTACTCACTGAAATCTGAAGTTTTCTTTGAGTCTAGGAAGCTGACTCACCTACGTGGTCATGCATATAACGTCAAACGCGAATGTATGCGCCTATATCAGCGAACGTTTTCTTGTTGTCAATGAGTGGTTCAACCATGGAACTCACATCCAAGCAAATAATAACGTCGGACACAGTGGATATGTTCAAGTGGCAGTTAGCCTGCTTAAGTGCTGTTAACCGACGACTCTCACTGCAGGACTATTTTCAGCCATTACCTCATACTTTCAAATTATTTGTATCGTTCCGATACACATTTGATGTAAAATGTTTCCGTTAGCCTAAAATGACCTGCTTTTATATTTTCTGTATACACTTGTATAATTTCAATTGTACATAAATATGGCCCAAAAGGGCTACGCCCGTAACCCTCATAATATATACATATATGCAGAATAACATGACCGACCAAGACAAGGGAGACTGGAATGACCATTTCGGCTTCATGCCTAAAAATACCCTATTTTTCACAATAAACTTAAACTACGCAAAGGAATCACTTATCGGTGGTGGTAGTCTGTTTACATGCTGCCTTCTGACGGTCCACTCTAATGAATTGCACATATAGGTGGCTGCATCTGCACTTCACCTACTGATTGAACTACTTGCTGCAGATACTGCAATTGCCTCCTTAGCATTCGTTTAAGCCTTCATAGGTTACTCTCATATGGAAATAAATAAAAAATTGCCTAATAGGTTTTGGCTTTTAACATCGTCCGCTAGGTGAACAATGCAATGAACAGGGTACACCCATACATTACAAAAATGAAAACCTTTCTAGAAACAGTTTTTAAAAAATGACCACTGTATGACACCCACTGTTTGCAGGAACGTGTACGGAAGAGATATCTTACTGCCTTAAACTGTAAGAAAAAGTGCCTAGGCAATAATAACCCTGACCACAAGATGTGACCAGAAACCTAAGATGCAATCACACGGCATATGTTCGTGGTTCTGGTCAAAGATGATGGCCTAAGATATGATAGGCTGAATGAGATACTAACTGAGAGTTGAGTAACTGCTGGTAACATATGCCAATCAGCCGGTGCTTGCTTACTTGGGGAGGAAAATAGATCGGTGTGCCTAAATTCCTGATGAATCGGTGTGGGTGGTTGGGCATAGTACTTGGAGCACTAAAAATGTTGTAAACTTAAAACTTGCTGCCAAAGTAAACGATAATGTCAAGGGGTCCGCAAAGTTTATGGTAAATCCAAAATAAATGAAGCACCACGATACCTTGAAAACATTTTGCTTTTAATACAGCACGGTTAGAAATTTCCGGCCTCGGCGGATTTTCAGAAACCGAAATGGGGGATGTCGGGGATATTGTTCTTGAGGGCCTTGGAAGTATTTCTACAGTATGTCCCGCCATAAAATCTTCATTACACACGCTTGAAAAAACTGCTGAAAATATTCTTATGTCGGAGAGTTTTGAAGAACTCGCTACGGAATGCAGAAAATTCCTTGATGAATTGACCTCCTCTCCTAACGTATGTCTATCGCATTTGCTTATACCTTTATGTAGAAATGTCGTGGGACAGGCCCATGCGTGCAACCCCTAGCAAAAATTTTATTTACGTTCCAAAGCGAGGCCATTCAACTTCTCAGTTGGTTGAAATTAGTTCTCCAATCTACCCGGCCAATAAATGACAACCATATCAGCGTGAGCAATATGTTGAGACTGAGAGTAAGTTTTCATCTGTTCCCAACTACGAATTATTACTTATTCTTAATGTTGATGAGGACTAAGTCTACTGGTCCCCTTGTCCCTTTTTGTGATGAGGAACTCAAAACTGTCAACTTTCCGGTTAAGTACGTTCCATTCGGTTTTACCTTAAGAAGGTTACGTATCGTTTGAAGACTCATATTTACACCGTTATCAGAGGAGGGTGACAAGTGTATTCACTATAATATAAGTCCTCATCTAATGTCCAATTGATATAGCATAATGTATCTCCCACAAGTAACTAATGGATTTAAATATTGACCCGAGACCTTTTAATGGAGGTTGATATTGAGTCCGTGCACGAAAATAATAGATTGTCTGACGGAATTTTTATGTCATAAATAACCGAGTGCGCATTAAGTCTGCCTTCTTTTATTGATCTCTAACAGACAAAAGAGCATACATTTGTTCTCGATTAGATTCGAACTAGCGACACACACTCGCACACAATCGACTGCTTAAATGGCTGTCATTAGAGGTTTTGAAGCAAGAGCACAAGGTTTAAAGCAATTGCAACACTGTAAATTGAAACCCGAGTCTGAATACAGTTCAGAAAAACTGAATTGCAAGATAAGGGACAGCAAAATTGTAAGCCTATAACTTGTATAGCCAACATACTTTTCTTTGTCCGTCAACAAGTCCATATTTGTTGGTTTTAGGAACACCTTGATGGATACCGTTCACGAGAACCAACCTTCCACAGGATCCACGCTGTTAGTGATCAGCTGCTTCTTGTAATAAGGCCAAATCGCGCTCTGTCAGTTTCTCTCCCACTAGAAGCGCGTGACCGAGTTTGCTCCTCAAATCGGATTAATTGTCGTTCCGATATGGGTCGCAACTTCGCTCGACTCCTTGACGAGCTCGACGAACGTTGGATCAAAGTTGGACGGTATCTCCGGCGGTACGAGGCGATGCTACAACCAAAAAAGATTCTTTGCAGTAAGTTTACCGCAAGTAATTCCTCACATCCTCTTCAGAGCTCACTATCTTCACGCTGAATTTCTGATATCTCCTCTACCATCAGTGCAGTATTGTTTACATAGACGTAGGTTTTAAAATGCCCCTCCAACCGATAACTTAAATATAGATTTCATACTTTCCTTCCTTCGTTGCCTGTACCTGCTTAAACTGATCTTGTTCCACCTTTCAGAACTGCAAGAGGAGACAATATCCCTGGCTAGTCTTACCTCTAAATCCTACCAAGGTGAGTTCTGCAACCGTATACCAGGCAGATAGGGCTCTGAGTTTAATTATATCTTGCTATTTATGTCGCGGGTTCGAACCTCGTTGATGCAACCGAATTTTTCACACCGTTACTTTCGAAAGAGTAATCTCACTACCACATGACCTGCTGGCCGCCCCCTGATGTCATATCTACAGGCTAAGCCCTTCGCGCCACTGAAATAAGAAACGGTTCTTCAGGGCTTGTGTATGTGCAGACTTGTACAACTTCGATTATTTGGTAGTTTATAACTCTATTTACAAAATCGATACCGTTGTATGTGGCAAGACCCGTATGTCTTGTGCTCTGAATGCTAAAAGTCAAACCGCTCCAATATCGAGTTTTCAGATGTATTACAGACATTCTCCTAGCTGGCTGACAATGACATAAACATTACATTATACCTTGCTTTATCATTATATTCCTCACTGAGCCGACACGACTAAGTCTAAGATTTCGAAGTTCTTAGTCACTTCTTTTGCGACCAGTCCTTCGTTCGTTTCACTGTAGTCAACCAGATACCAGGATTTCAGCAAGGGCTACTGTTTTACTTATCTGATGAAGTCTGTCCCTTTTAAATTTTTACTGTGCATTATGAATTAAAGGGTTAACCTCAACTTATGTTCTTACAGCTGTTACTAGGCTGGTAGTCATGATTGCGATATGATTTCTATTTGGCGGTAGTGGCTTAAGTTCAGAATAGCAAAAAGCCTTCCGTTTCCTGAACCGCAGACTCAGAAACTATTTGTTGCATGCCAATAAAGTCGGGATTCGGGTGCAGGAGAGGGTTGCGCTTTCGCGATGGGGACTCAAAAGGTGTGTGACGCGAACAAGATGGAGGCTTCATGTCACACCACAACTATGACTGCTCGAAATCCGAGTATGGGGGGGGTCTAGTTCGTCAACAGACCGCCATGTGCGCGGTGCGTGTAGATAGGGACGTCATACTTCCACGGTAGTACTCGAACGTCTTTACATTTTAATTGCAGCATGATAGGAGTAGGTGAAGAGGATGGTTATCCATTGCAAAAATGTACTATAATGGAAAAAATTTGCAAGTTACGATTGCCTCCCTGAAACCGTAACGGTTTTCTTTGAGGGATACTGACGATCGTAATGTAAGCATATCTTTGCAGGTCTTAATAAACGAAAGTTTTTTTTGCCGTATTTTATAAATCGCGCGCACATGGTTACAGTGTCTCAATTCTGCTTCGAACGCCATTTTCTCTTCCGTTTCCTCTCCCTACAAACAACCCGACTGGCCTAATCGACGCCTATAATGTTTTACCCTATTAGAATGGATGCCTTGCTGGCTACAGTATTATGCTTACACCTTCCGAACTCTAAGGCCGTACTAGATGGAGAAAATGAGAGTATTTCTCTTTTCTTCGGTAAACATGCTGGCCAGGGTGATGATAAGAAACCGCCTTAGACATCTTTTTATTGGCCCGCATAACCCCCTCCCCCAATAAAAGGGGTGTGCGCGGTTGAACTCAGGCACATACAGTTGTTCAGAATTCTTTTTGTGGTTAGCATCACTGATTGTGAGACAGTGGTGGATGTTAGTGCGGGTCTATTGTCTCGGCCGTTGGGTATGCAACCTCATCTTCGGGGCGCGCAGGTGATAGTCTTTGAATTTTTGGCAGTAAATTGCGCCTTTGTCACGAGCGCGTCACGATGAACGTGCCACAAAATGAGCATCCAGTCAATCAGTTGCTATTTACGGAATTGGAGTGCATCGTCGTTATCTTTTTGTGATTGGGAGGCCGAAAGATTATGCTTGTGAGGAGGAGCCTGACCTTTGCCTGTGTGGGGTATCAAATTCACCGAGGTGGATTAGTTTATTCACCTTTGGCACACACTCGAGAAGGGCTTGCAGGTCGTCTTCGGAGAAATTCTAATTCATATCGTCGCTGCTTGTTATGATAAGCGTGTAGGCGCTGATAGTAATGACTGATTCCTCCTCGCGGAATGGCAGTCTCATGGACTAAGACGATCATTTATTGCATGGGAATGAGAAACTGGTTGACGAGGTCCCTTTTCATGATCAAGGCGATTCCAGCTCCATGGCGCCCTTGATTGTAATGACCAATCCAAAAAAAGATAAAGCCTGCACTAACTTCATACAAGAAGCCGGTCTTGCCCCGTATGACAATGTCGACATTATGACGAGCCTGTTCTCATGTGACCAGAGCGATACTCTATGGGTCGGTTGGACATTGGGTAAATCAAAAACTTGACGAACATTCCAGGCTTCCCGAGTAACCAAGATCGCCTTGGTGACAGTTTGCTCGTGGTTTTTGACCGTTTACACCGTGTACCCGCATCAGGGTGGACGCTGAGCCGGTGACTTGCCAGCGAATTAACGGATAGTAGAATTACGAAGCATCTCCCACAGTCTTTCTTCGCATGCCCAGCCGCACCCAGTGTCAAGGCAGAGTTCAGAAGACTGGAGGCTAGATCTGGTGCAGGGTGGCTGGCGCTCGTGTGCCTGCACCTAGGCGCACAACCACATTCGCATTCATACTAACGCCTGCCGTGTCCTTATCTGGCCTTCGTGTGAGTCCAGCGAATCAACCGTATGGCCCGTTTTAGAACTGTAGGTTGGTGAAGAGGTGCGTTTGTTGCTTCGTCTATTGTTTAGACCGTCTATTTCGTTTCCAAGAGCCATGGTCAGCTGTAGACGGCGGCATGATTTACCAGCACTTTTTAAGGAACCTAAATAGGACTTATTTTTGTAGCGTCAGGTGGCTGTTTAATTCCAATATGCCATACGATTTTGGTGTAGCGGCATTTCATGTTTGGACAGGCGAGCGAGAGAAGGATGGTTGTTGTTAAATGGCTTACTGGGTTTTGGGGACACATGTTGGGCACGCTCGTTTTATTTGGTTTAGTTTGCCAGTTGAAGCGGTTACCGGGCTGTGGCTGCATGAACAGAGCTCAGCTCCGTAGATCCACAAATGTGAGCTGATGGTAGGAGCAACCAAAAAATGTAGGAGTGCCCATGGTGCGGCCCGTCACTCCTACAAGGGCTACCCTCCAACTTAACACCCCGCTCCAATTATTGTTCACTCCCACACACGACAGTTCGACCGTTGACTACGACGAGGTCCACCGTAAGCTCCACGGAAGGGTGGTGCAGGGACGGTGACTTGCGCGTGATTTAGTTTAAAATGATAGTATACTTGCGCTGCATCTACCGCACTCTTTTCCTCCCCCACCTGAGCCCAATGTCATGACAGAGTCAAGAAGACCGGCGATGGGAGATGCGCAGGTGGCTGGCGCTGCCGGAGCCGCCCCTGAATGTACCACCACACCTGGCTCAGATCCCACGGAGTGGTAGGGCCATAAAGGCCACATTAAAAAGGAGCCATTGCAGCCTGACTCTCAGTCCACCAGTCAGCCACTACACACAAAACACACATTGGGCTGACCACGTGGTCCGAGTTATCCCGTCAGTTGGCAACCTTCCAAGCAACGGCTTTTAGCGTACCGTGATAGTTTCAAGCGTGTCAGATTGTTTATAGTGAGGAAAAATGCGCTGAGCTGTCGACCTCACGCTCTCCCCCACCCCCACAACCAGACCACCATCCGAGCCAGTCAGTTGTCTGAGGTAGGAGTGGGCGAATTGGCTGACGGGTCAGCGTACCCGTCTTCGCGCGCCACAGCACGACCTGCCCCCCATAACGCACACACCAGGATTCACTAAATCAGGGGATATAGAGGAGCCATCGCCGTCTTACTCCCAGTCCACCGGTCAGCCACTCGACACAGCACATACACTGGGCCGACGGCATGGTCTGGTGTAAGCATCAGATTGGCAGCCTTCCAAGCCACGATTTCTAGGAGAATGTGATATTCTCAGGTACGGGATGATGGTGAGGGTGTTCTCTATGTATTGGTATAGGTAATATGCGCTGATGTGGCTTAGCCTCCGGTGGTTTACCGCAGGTTGTCGTGAAGGCGAATGTGTCGTGATAGGCCCATGTGGTGTGTAAATGTGCGGGAGCAGTGGAGGCCGGCGCGTTGACTGTATTTCGGAGCCCCAGGCACTGGTTCACCAGCCTCCGTGCGATGGGTTCGCAGGTGACCGATCAGGCCGATGCGTGAGTTGAAGTTGCGGGCGCAGTGCGGTCCGAAAAATTGGGAGAAGCTGGGAGGATGTCATTTGTGGTAGTGGGGGTGGCAGTGGCGGTATGAATGGCAGGAGCGCAGGGTGTGTATGGGGTATCGGTGTTGTCGGCATTGCGATGAATTCCGCTGTCATAGATGCACATGTGACCGAATAGGCCCATGCGATGAGTGAATGCGCGAGGGCAGTGGAGGCGGTGATCTCTGCTGTGTTTTGATGCTCCAGGTACTGGTTCACCAGTCTGTACGATGGATTCGCAAGTAACCGACCAGGCCGATGCATGAGGTGAATGTGCGGTCGCATTGAGGTCAGTTTAGGAGAGAGTCCCTATTGCTGATGGTGGTGGTGGCAGCGGCGGCGAAGGCGGTGGTAGGGGGTTACAGATGATGTGTATTGGGATGTGGTCTCTATGATGTTGGGAGTAATGGAATTGATGCCAGGAGTGAAGGTGGTGGAGTCCGAAGGAGAGTTGGCAGAATTTGACGTAGAAGTTGGAATTGTCGGATTGTTGGTGCATTGCTTCCAAAGCTGTCCGACCAGGCCGATTCGCACGCGGAAGATGCGTTGACAGCGCGGGCATGTTGGCAGGGCCTGGGCATCGACGATGTTGGTCCGGGGCGTTTGGTGACTTTCGTGGCGGCGGCGATCCGGTTGGCCTCATAGATTGCTGAACCAGTATTTACGGATATTCTTCATGCCGGTCTATCCTGGGCGAGGTCTTGCCAGGTCGCCGGGTTGCTTTGCAGTTGCTTCAGAGATTTCTTCAGTGTCCTTGTAGCGTCGTTTTTGCTCTCCCTGTCGGCTAGTACACTTAGCGACATCTCCGTAGAAAAGTCGCTTTGGTAGTCGCTCGTCGTCAATTCTCACCAGGCGGTCGCTCCATCGCAGTTGCACTTGCCTCAGCATGGCGTAGATGCTGAGGATTCCGGTCCGCTCCAGGACTTACGTGTCCGGGATGCTGTCTTACTATCTCAGCTGAAATGGAAGTGATTCAACTTCCTGGCTTGGTTCAAGTAGACTGTCGAAGTCTCCGCTCCCTAAAGGAGTGTTGTCAAGACGACTGCTTTATACATTTTCAGTTTGGTGTTCAGGTGAATACCGTAGTGATTCCATACGGAGGCCTGCAGTCGGCCAAAGAGCAAGTCATTAACTTTAACCGTAGACTCGCGCGTTTTGGTCTGCATACGCCGACTGTTGAGAAGGTGCCCGTCATTTCTATAGGCGATGCGGATGCCAGGCTGCTCACCACGGTAGGTGTCCATCAGCATAGCAGAGAACATGGGACTGAACAAGGTGGGGGCCAGTACGCAGCCCTGCTTCACTCCGTCGGTCACTGCGAGTGCTTTGGATACCGTTGTCAGTTACGCGTGCCGTCGTCCCGTCATGAAGCTGACGCACCATGTGCGTGAACCGCTCAGAACAGCCGAATTTCCGCATTACTTTCCTCAGTCCGTCGCGATTCACCGTGTCAAAGGCTTTCGTCAGATCCACGAAGGTAGTGTAGATTTGGGTTTGCATTTCCTGGCACTTCTCTTGTAGTTATCTGGCGGCAAAGATCACGTGGGTATTTCTGCGATTTCGACGGAAGCCAAGTTGGCTTTCCGGGAGCAGTCCCTGCTCGAGGTGATGGTGATGGTGGCGAAGTTGTCTCCCCGGAGCCAGACGAAGGCTCATCAGGCGATCATTGATACTCTGCGGCAGATAGGGCAGACGTCCCATGATTTCGTTCCGGATGGCGAAGGCGGCACCAGCGTCGCGTCGCTCTGCCTTTGGTCGGCTGCTCCAGAAGAAGGTGTAGCCAGCACCCATCTCCAGCTGACCCTGTTCAGAAAATCGGGTCTCGCTGATAACAGCAATGCCCACCTTGTAGCGCGCCAGTTCCCGAGTGACTAGCGCCGTCCTCAGTTCCAACTGGCTGCTCTTAGGATTGTGTAAAAGGAACTAACATTCCAGGCTGCTAGTTTGAGCGCACACCCGAGCAACCCGGAGAGTATGGGGCGAGGGATGGGGACGGGGGTATTGCTGTTTATTTGGGGTTTTACGACCGCGTATTTTGCAATCCGCGATCCGTGGCCGGCTGCAGAAGACGTAAAACCCAGCATTTGTTTAGGGTACCTTTTCTTGCCCCTTCCTCCGCGAGGAGGCTAGCAGTGCTGTCCCTAAATAGGGCTGCTCGGACATGCCAGACGGTTTCTGAACTCCAACATGGGTCACGGTTTTGTTTTAGTGAGTGTCCCGAGTTAGCCTGGGCCGCCTACGGCATTGCTGTCGCGCTTGTCGTAGGACATTGAGATGCAGGTGGGAGTTTGTAGGAAGTTCGGGTGTGGAGGCACACACCTGGTTTAGCCCGCCGGTCGTGACGGTTGCCCGGGGTGTGGCCGCTGGAAGAACCCGGCTTCGAGGAGCCACAGGGGAGAGTTAGGTACCAGTTAGAGGCGGCCACAGGAGCATTCCCCACCTGTAAAAGACAAATGGAGCAACCAAATGCTATCTCTGTGGTGCTACCCATAACTAGTACACCCTATCCCCCACCTCGGCAGTTCGACCGTCGATTTCGACGAGCTCCACCGTATGCTCCACACCAGGTGGTGCAGGGACGGTGACTTGCGCGTGAATTAGTTTTAAGTGATAGTAGCCTTGCGCTGCAGCTACCGCACTCTCTCCTCCTCCCCCACCTGAGCCCGGTGTCAAGACAGAGTCAAGAAGACCGGAGATGGAAGAGGGCGCAGGTGGCTGGCGCGGCCGGAGCCGCCCCTGGGCGTGCCACCGCACCTGGCTCGGATCTCACAGTGGGGGTGCCACAAAGACCACATTAAGAAGGAGCCATTGCAGCCTGACTCTCAGTCCGCCAGTCAGCCACTCCACACAACACACATTGGACTAACTGCGTGGTCTGAGTGTAATTGTCAGTTGGCAACCTTCCAACCGCGGCGGTTAACGTTACCGCACACTCTTTTCCTCCCCCACCTAAGCCCAGTCTCACGACACAGGCAAGAAGACCGGAGATGACAGAGGTCGCAGGTGGCTGGCGCGGCCGGAGCCGCCCCTGGGCGTACCACCACACCTGGCTCGGATCCCACAGAGTGGGAGTGCCATAAAGACCACATTAAGAAGGAGCCATTGCAGCCTGACTCTCAGTCCGCCAGTCAGACACTCCACACAAAACACACATTGGGCTGACCACGCGGTCCGAGTTATCCCGTCAGTTGGCAACCTTCCAAGCCACGGCTTTTAGCGCACCGTGATAGTTTTAAGCGCGTCAGGTTGTTTATAGTGAGGAACATGCGCTGAGCTGTCGACCTCACTCTCTCTCCAACCCCCACCATCAGACACTGTCCGAGCCGGTCAGTTGACTGATGTGGGAGTGGGCGCATTGGCTGACGGATTGGCGTACCCGTCATCGCACGCCACAGCACGACCCCCCACCTACACACATCTTCACAAACCCAGTCGTATCGTATTCGTTGTCTCTTTCAACCCACACGATTTAACAGCCGTTTCGCCTTCCTCGCCTGTTCCTTTCTCCCAATAATCTATCACTTATTCTGTAGCACTCGCTTTCTTCACGACGAATCTGAGGGTCGCTGCTTTTATTCTCAACCCAGAGCGGCGCCCCGTTTTTGTTTATAATATTGGTCACTTTTTCGATGCCCACGTGTTTTTCTTTCGTTCTACGGTTGCTTGTTTGAGCCTGGTGTAGCATACACATTTTGTACAGACCAGACCTTTCCGATCCTGTCGGTTCACGTTCATCAGTGGTGAGCTGAGTCATATCCGCAAGTATATGCACACGCACAGACATGCGTGTGCGTGGACTTATTCACCGGTGCTCATTCACGAATTCTTGAGGGCTGTTGTAGATGGCCCTCAGCGTAGGACAGTAACCGTGGTTGCAGGGACAGGCGGGTTTCCATAAACACAATGCTCTGCCTGTCTTGTGCTGCAGTGCCAATTTTTGTCTGCCGCAGAAGTGTTTGAAAATGCCTTGATACTTTGCTTGTATGCCAGTATGGCGCCGCTTGATCAGCAGGCTACTCCGGCTCCTGGAGCCTCGGAAGCGTGGGTCTCCGCAAGCGCTGTTGACTAACCGGTTGCTTTCAGTCATGGAGTATACTAGAGAGGGGCTGCGGGTGAGGTCACAGTGAATGCTGCGGCCCTTTGTTAGTCAGAAGTGACTGCTGTCGTGTAAAACCCCACTTAATTTTACCTTGTATAGTATGCAACTACTTATTCCTTATGTGCTTCCCTGATATCGCAAGTTGCAAGGTTATCGTCTCGCCAAGGTGAGGCCCAGTTTCCTCGAATTTTATCTCCCCAAAGTTGTATCGTAAGTAAGGAGTACACTGATGAACAGCCTCGTAGTCATTAATCATTGTCAACACCGCGACTCGCCCTCGCAAAATTACATTACCGGTCAGGATCAATTTCTCTTCGAGATTTGCCTATACCGCGAACAGTTATGCACCCAAATTCAAATCACAGATCTGCCACTTAAAATCGCCTCGACTGCCCAATTATTTGGCTTACTGGCCCGCAATGTTAAAAAACTAAAAATAGTTAGTGGTATCTTTCAAGGTCTAAAGGTGGTTCTACATTTTACTGCGTTGAACCTATTGATGGGTTTCCTATTATCTGATCTCTATTTTCTTCTCCAGACCGACTGCTAAGTGGCTTGTGGAATTCCCTTCATTACCAACTCCTCTGTACCTCGTTTTGTTTTGTAATTGAAAATAATTATCGCCTTCTTTTTATATTGGAACAAAATGTACTAGGCCTTGCCTCCCCCTCCTCCTCCATAATCACCACCACCTGAGCTCTGTGCAGTTATCAGTGGACTAGTCGACATCCGGAGGTCGGATAAGTTTTGAGACTTTGTTGAACTGGTGCAGGATCTTCCACCTGCAGTCAGCCACCGTTCTCATTAGAATATTAACGGAACTTCTGAAATCCGTTATTGATTAAAAAATAATTTACTTGGGGTTGTGACATCAATTGTCGTGCGGTATAGGATGTTCGCCGACTGAACATACAACACGCGATGAACAACTTACTACTTAAGTAGCATCTATATTTTTATTTTGATCTTCGAAGTCCTTACAATTCATGTTATATAAAACATGCATGAATATATATATATATATATATATATATATATATATATATATATATATGCATGCACACATTTGGTAGAAAAATATTCTTTTTCTTCCAATTATGTACTCAAAAGAAGGGGGCTATTTAGGTTTTTAAATCATTCTTCAATCCCCAAATAATTTTTTAGCTCAATTGGCGTTAAGGGTTTTCAGTCTACAAGAAAAATCGTCCATTCCTCTGACGTTAGTAACATGTATACTTCAGTAGGAGGATTACTCGGCGGAAAGATATGATGCTATTTGATTGGACATTGCACGGTCTTAAAAATTTAAATGCGACCCAAAAATATATTTTTTTCCCGAGTATAAAAGTTAAGGAAAAATTAATTTGCTACATGTCGGGTTCTGTTCGCTCCTCTCTTCCACCCTCTCCAAGTCCTCAACACTTGTGCAGAATATTACACTTCAAACTTTATCACGCTCATTACCGTAACTGCTGTGGTTTTTTTAAGTGATTTTCGATTTACCCCTCTACACTACTTTTATAGGTACTTTCAATCTCGTGGCCTATGCAACCATGACAACGGCTTCCAGTGCCGCCCTGGTAGCCTCTCTAAAGGTCAGTTGCTATATTTACTGCAAATCCTAACTGTAGTCGGTGTCAGTGGTATTGTGCGTTTTTTTTAAATGTTCTCTCCCCACTTACCTTTCAAAGTAAGATGGAGTGGCTTCCCATTGGAGGCAGTTTGCTGGGGTATGCTTGCACACAACTGGACACAAAAAACACACGCGTACACACTGACACATCCCTGGGCATGAAGTAGTAAATTCCTACCTCTAGAAGCTTGCTTCGAAAAACTGCTGTTCCCAGAAGACTCCAGGACTCTTAGTTTCAGTTTCGTGCTTCTGGAGCAGCTTTTCGCGGGACGTGCTGGAAAGATCAATTTCCTGAATTCCCGCAACCGCGCACACAAAAGCACACAACGACATATTGACCGACGATATCCACCGTATCTTTCACAGTATGTTGGTGCGGGGATGGTGACTCGTGCGTGAATTAGTTTTCAGTGATAGTAGACTTGCGCTGCAGCTACCGCACTCTCTCTTCCCTCACCCATGTGTGCCCTGTGTCAAGGCAGAGTCAAAAAGACCGGAGGCAATGTCGGGTGCAGGTGACTGGCGCGTCCGGGGACTTCCCTGGCCATGCTGCCACGCCTGAATCAGATCTCACGGAGTGGGAGTGTTATACCTGGCTGGTGCGGCGTGAGCCTGTAGCTGCGCGTGCCACCACGCCCCCTCCATCTTCGACATTTGCTATGGAAGCGCAACCCGGATAACGCCTTCCGTCACCTTATCCAGCTCCCATCTTGGCCCAGCGCATCTACTCTGCGGCCCTTTAAGGGGGCAAAATAGCGATGTCAGCAACACCCGGTATTCCCAACCGGTTACCCATGCAAGTACTAACCATGCTCAACGTAGCTTAACTTCGGTGATCCGAAGAGAACCGATGCTTTCTACGTGGTATGGTTGCTGACACAAACACGCACACCCACCTACATATGCCTGGGCATGCGGTGGTACAATCCCACCTCTAGTTGGTATACTTCGAAAAACTGCTGTTATCGGAACACTCCAAAAATCCCAACGTCAGTTTCGGGCTTCTGGAACAGCTTGTTGTAGGACGCGCTGGAAAGATCGATTTCCTGAATTCCCGGCTGGCACACTGCCGTGACACGCCAGCCTAAACTTTTATTAGTCATAATGGCCTAATATTTTCAGAACGTTCAATGCTGAACACGTTGAATTGAAGTATGGACAAGCCGCATATTGCATCAGGAATTCGTGCTCGTATGGCCAGACGATTCCGTCCAGACTAGAAGGGAAGACCCATGGGCTGCCTGCCTTTGTAGGAAACGGCGTTACCCAGCATTTCTGAACTACAGTAAACAGAAGTCAAATCCTGAAAACCGTACATTCTGGCTTGTGCGCTTCTATAGGATGTCGGTTTAATTGAAATAACCTTTAGCCAAATGGTAGTTTGTTCCAAAATATATGAATTCTGAACTCACAGGTTAAACTAATTTAGTTATAGATACTATGACCACCCTAGCTGGTTGCGAGCAACGTTCGACATGATTTTTAGAGAGCATGCCTGCAATCGCTTGGCCAGTTGCAGTTGACCGAGCGTTGTTTACGTCCTCTGGCATGGTCCGTGCATTTTCAAACCACCGTCGGTCACTTCTTGCGTGGAGTGGGTGTCATCAGGCCAACAAAAGGTGGTCAGTGTCAAGTTCTTTGACCGGACTGGGTTCGCGGAAGCCGAAGGAATCAGGACAATCTGGGTTAATGACGAGCATATGACCCGGACTGTAAAAGAATCTCTGTGCCACCAACCCAACCGGCTATAACTGATTCCAATCCGAGCAGTGTTACCCCTCTCCTCTACAATGCATTTCAGGCTCGTACAAGGGCCAGCCGGCAAAACCAATTTCAAACGAACTTTTTAAAGAGAATTCTCGGCTGAGGAATTTCACTCGGCACTCATCTTTACTAATATTTGTCCTACGAAGGGTTATCATCCGCCGTAGAGTCAATAATCGATCTTTTGGAATGTTACCCAAAATTATGAAGTGCAGTTTAGATTAGGAAGGATTACTTAAACATGACTACAATATTTATTTATATTTTTGATGCCCTTACAAGTTCAAATAGGTTATATAGATAACGTACAGTTTGGGCCGTATCACATGCAAAGGGCCGAAATTTACCAAAGATCGCTCGCAAACCGGCACTAAAGCAGGTCCAAGGGCTTTGAAGTTCTAATAAAAAACTCAATAGGAATGTAAAACCTGAAGAAAATATGAAAAGCAATATTTCTTCGTTTAGAAATACCAAATTTTTAAAAAAAGCGGTCTATGTCCAAAACGTGATAAGTCGCTGTAATTCGACTAATAAATTTAAATAAAAATATCACTATTATCGTAAGCATACCACTGAATATATATATATATATATATATATATATATATATATATATATATATATATATATGTATATATATATATATATATATGACAATGGTAATGGGGCGCTCACCGATCGGTTACAGGACTCACTCGTCCCGTTGTGCCTTGGAGCTAACTCTCAAGCCCCGCCAGCAGCCGTAAGGCAGCTAAGTATAGAGGCAGAATAACATAACCGACAAAGACAAGGGAGACTGGAATGGCCATTTCTGGCTTATTAGCCGTCATCAGCCAGTCATACCCAAACCCAGGCACTGCGGCGCCCGAGCCTCGAACTCGCGACCTTGTTGGGCAGAAGTCCAACGCTCTACCCACTGCGCCACGAGCTCGTTGTCTTGCCAGTTTCGATCGGGAATATTGACAATGGTAATGGGGCGCTCACCGATCGGTTACAGGACTCACTCGTCCCGTTGTGCCTTGGGGCTAACTCTCAAGCCCCGCCAGCAGCCGTAAGGCAGCTAAGTATAGAGGCAGAATAACATAACCGACAAAAGACAAGGAGACTGGAATGGCCATTTCTGGCTTATTAGCCGTCATCAGCCAGTCATACCCAAACCCAGGCACTGCGGCGCCCGAGCCTCGAACTCGCGACCTTGTTGGGCAGAAGTCCAACGCTCTACCCACTACGCCACGAGCTCGTTGTCTTGCCGGTTTCGATCGGGAATATTGACAATGGTAATGGGGCGCTCACCGATCGGTTACAGGACTCACTCGTCCCGTTGTGCCTTGGGGCTAACTCTCAAGCCCCGCCAGCAGCCGTAAGGCAGCTAAGTATAGAGGCAGAATAACATAACCGACAAAGACAAGGGAGACTGGAATGGCCATTTCTGGCTTATTAGCCGTCATCAGCCAGTCATACCCAAACCCAGGCACTGCGGCGCCCGAGCCTCGAACTCGCGACCTTGTTGGGCAGAAGTCCAACGCTCTACCCACTACGCCACGAGCTCGTTGTCTTGCCAGTTTCGATCGGGAATATTGACAATGGTAATGGGGCGCTCACCGATCGGTTACAGGACTCACTCGTCCCGTTGTGCCTTGGGGCTAACTCTCAAGCCCGCCAGCAGCCGTAAGGCAGCTAAGTATATAGGCAGAATAACAAAACCGACAAAGACAAGGGAGACTGGAATGGCCATTTCTGGCTTATTAGCCGTCATCAGCCAGTCATACCCTAACCCAGGCACTGCGGCGCCCGAGCCTCGAACTCGCGACCTTGTTGGGCAGAAGTCCAACGCTCTACCCACTACGCCACGAGCTCGTTGTCTTGCCGGTTTCGATCGGGAATATTGACAATGGTAATGGGGCGCTCACCGATCGGTTACAGGACTCACTCGTCCCGTTGTGCCTTGGGGCTAACTCTCAAGCCCCGCCAGCAGCCGTAAGGCAGCTAAGTATAGAGGCAGAATAACATATATATATATATATATAAAAGGTACCTTATTCCATGCTTCCAATTTAAAGTAGCTTTTATTCATATCAATCTTTAAGGCTACCTGTATGTATCTTGTAATCGTTCCGCGTTGTCACCATATTAAAATAAAACATACTAGCAAACAATTTTATTCTTACGTTCTGTGGCAAAACACGTAACAGCTTTGCAAAAGTTACTTTATTACGCTGAATTATTTGCTTGCATTTGAAAAGCAATGCGATTCCTCACACTTGCTTTCACCTGATTTTCAGTAAATAAAGATCAAATTTTCCAATAGCAGAAGGGATATATTTGGAAACTTTCTTACTTTTATTAATGTTCTTTTATAGTACAAATGCAGAAAAACCATGAACTGTGCTCTGTGATATTAAATAGCATAGGAAATTTCTTGAATGTCCGGCAACCTCCGATTTTGCCCAAATCCTACCGTTTTTTTTTCTCCTTAAACATGCAGCGTTCTTTAGCAAAAGGCATTCTGAGCCTCAACTCCACTCAACTAACATAAATAGCAACATAAAGTGAGCGCTTAACTTTTCAAGCAATTTTTTTTAGAAAACATTGCATGAGTTATGTCACCTACTGTACGTAAAAATATTCTTTCGTGTACTCATTCGATAAAAAATCATGCCTCCTTCATACTTAAAGGGAGGGTACGTTCAGGTTTTAAAAAAAGGTTTTCCAATTCCCGGATAGTTTTGAACCCGATCTGCTGTTGCATTTGAAGGATTTCCATGCAAAAAGTAGCGTATATTCTTCTTTGTCACTAAGCAGGTATCTTATAGCGCTTATACAATTTTGCAATTAATGAGGACTATGTCGCGTACTTCATGTGCGGCAGTAATAAACCAGCAGATTGGATGCGATTTGAATGGACGTTGCAAGTCTCAAAATGTCACTTTAAATGAGTACAAAAATAAAATTTTTACAATATATATTGGGTTTGTAGGGGCATCCAAAAAAAATAAAATACACACTACTAAATTAGTCTTTTTTTATCAAGGGCGGTATTTTAAGGCGGCTGGAAAAACTTGCATTAAAAAGCCGACACCTTCGCGTATCTGAACTATAATAGTTTTGTGTTGCACGATTATCATATTAAACCCCACTTGAGCAATATTTCCTAATCGAAGACGCATATTCGAATTTCGGTTAATATTTCATGAGATCGGTCGTTGAGTGTTTCTTTTTTAATTTCCCGAATTTTCCCTTACTCGCTTCGTGGACGTGTGACTGATTTCCTAGCCCAAGTGGACCGTGGAAGCTCAGCAGAAAATATAAGGTTCCAGATGCTTGGTCCTTTTTAGTACTCTCCTTCGAACTGCCATGCTTGCATGTGGTTGGAATTCCACTGCCTGTACACACTCGTCTGCGCTACTCACTCCTGTCCAGCCCAGCTTCAAGCTAGGCTGTTTGCTGCTATCAACACTGAGAATCTAAATGAAATTCTTCGTTTTTTTGGCACCATCTTCCTCTCCCTTTCCTCTCTCTTTGACCCCTCTTCTGATGGGTAGTACAAGCTGGATGTTGTAAAACCATCGTTTTTGAACCAGAAGCGACAAAAATATCATCGTAATTGACTGGTGGTACGGAAAATTAAACCGCACTATCGGAGGGCTCGTCAGTTGACGTTATTTATGACAGAAATTTGTGGTGATTTGCATTCACTTAATCAGTCTTACAAGGTTTTTAACCTATCACTATGCGACTTCCGCTATATCTCCCGCACAAGAGGTAAAACCAAAAAAGACTAGATCCATGATCAGGTTAGTGATGCAGGTGGCTTTGCGCGAAATTCCAGGAAGGTATAAATCTTTCCATGTCATAGCTTTGCCTTTGACAATAACCCTAATCATAAACTTACTTCTAACCCTAACCTTAGCCCTTATCACCCCCTGGAAATTAGCACATTGCCCCCCTGAATAAGAGTGTCTCCTATTTCTGTGTCTTGCCCGCATGTGTTTTCACAGTAGATCGGAGTATCTTTCCGAGCGTGGTGTAAAGATAGGGTCGACAGCGACGGTTCTGTTGCCGATACGGCGCGGTTCTGCCCGTTGGAAGACTCGCTTCGGCGGCACAGGTGCCATAGCATAGGGAGAGGGATTTTATTCAAACAAAAGACGAACGAGGCAGACCGCTTCAAGCTTGTTGTCAGATATCGACGGGGTTTCAACTTTCCCTACCACAGCGACTTTGCTCCTCCGAAATTGGGATCATTGGCTTTCGCCTTGGACCGCTCGACCACGGAGGCCTCCTTTTACATCATGTAGCTGGGCTCGGAGACCTGTGGTGAGTATCCCACTCATCTGCGCAACAGAAAAGACCTAAAGCGCACTAATCATCCCAGTTTGTCATCAAATGGGTCTCTTTCTCTGCCTTCTAAGCATCAGATAATTTCACGTACTGGGCTGGCGTTGGCTGCGATCCGACTGAAATCGAGGGCGATTCCGGTAGCCTAAAGAGGTACGGAATTGAACTTTGCCGATTGAGTGCAGTGAATTTCTCCGGCTCCCTGCAAAATGCAGCATATGCGTGCATTCAGCACCACGGGTCCAAGGCATAACTCCCTCCGCCATTCATGCGTCGGTTAGTCATTCATGGATCTTATCTCACGCACCTGGACTAGCTCCCTTCTGACCTATCCTCTTTTTGGTCAGAAACGGGCACCTGCGTGCCCTCTGCCCTGCCACACCCCCCCAGAGTGGCTTCAAGTGCTGACCTCTTTCGCTTCCGAAGGTGGCCTACCCGCTACCACTGGGTTAGTCACTTTCCCTACGGGTTGCGCATTTGTGAACGACTGACCGTCCGATGTCAGGTTGTGCCTAGCTGGCAGTATACGCCACTTCTTTCCTCCCAGGGAGGGCAATGCGGTCGACGGGGAGGTTGAGAGTGTATCGAAGGCCGTCTGGATCGGAGTATGACAGAATTTGCTTATCGCCGCTGCGCTCCCGCGACGACAGGCCTTCTTCCTACCAAACACGCAAGCAAGTTTTTGTAAGCGCAACGGTCGAAATTTGGTAGGGAAAAGTGCTTCTGGTTAAAACCTTCCCCCTCGCCCCGGTTGAACAAGGGTTCTAAATCCGGCCTGGAGTGCACTGGACAGCTTAAATGTCCCATCCTAACGTGGAAATATTCTTTGACATGCCAAATTCTGCAATATTGGAGGACAATTTTACAAAAAAGTAATTTGAAGGAACATACTCCAGAAAGATACAGTGCATGGTAATATTTTGTACGCTCAATGCACATCTACAATAACGCAATCGCTTATAGAACACCAGCCACTGGTGTTGATAGTGCCTTGGGAGCTTCAAAAAGTAGTATAGGTTTGCTAATTATTTTATACGTTCATTCAGTCCATTATTTTCTCCTGAAAGAACCAGAAAAGGTTTACGTTTCATACTCTCGATTTGTGCCAAATTATGCCCCACTTGAACGCATTTGCTTATAGAACTTCGTATAGTACTGACACTACTAATTGAAAACAGCTACCTTAACATCGATATTTTATAAGTCGACGATCTCGGGCGTATTATAGGTAACAGTTTTTGTTCCAGAGTAGGATGTCTCATAGTTTCAAGGGGGCATAATTTGACACAAATCGAGAGTATAAAACACAAACCTTTTCTGATTCTTTCAGGAGAAATAATGGACTGAATGAACGTATAAAATAATTAGCAAACTTATACTATTTTTTTTTCTTGAAACTTCTGAGGCACTATCAACACCAGTAGCTGGGGTGTTTATCCACCGTAAGCTAGAAAACTGCGTTGTGTCAGTTAGCTTGATATTATAGTATCAGCTGGTAGGGAGAAGAACGCACATTAAAAGATCCGGATCGATGGCACTGTTTACTGTCCTATTGCTCATTTGTCAATGAGACGTTCGCATTTATGGTGCCCTAGCTGTCAAACTTAATCTACTTTGCCTACCAAAAATACATTCCCCGTGTTTTCGCTGTTACATGAGCAGATTTTTTTCGCCGGAAAGCCCACCAAACTACGCTGTAATCTGTACTTATTTTAAATCCGGATCTCGCCCTTACCTCTTCCTCCCCACACCATTTTATTCAAAACAATTGTTCAACACACGAAACGCATCCCTACGCAACGGGTTTTTTATTTGCTCCGTCTGGCGTGATACTAAGTAACTGACTTCTTGCTCCTCCATTGGTTACTGCCAAAGTTTGTCAGTGCCCACAGCATTCACACAAATTCTGCCTTGATCCGTGTGTCACTTTACCGCTTTCTTCTAACCAGGCTGACAGCCCGGCAGACCTATCCTAAAAGTTGGCGCTCCAGCATCGCAAAAATCCTACCGTCAGCTGTCGTTAGCGCTGTGGGCGCTGTCGCCTCAGCAGTGGCTGGGGGGGAGGGGGATAGTGAACTGGATTTGTCAATCCTTGGCGCCTGCTCCTGCGATCCGCTGATTGACCGCACATCGTCTCCCTTTGCTAAGCCAGAACAGAGAGGAGTGTGTGTGCGTGCGTGCACCGAAAGCCGCCGCCGCCATCAGTACCAACGCTACTTCCCCATCAATCAAGATTGTCCTCATTCTGCATCCACAAAACTGAGTGGGGAGAGCGAATGTTTATTAAAATGCCACTCGCGGCCATGGCTTCGTGGCCTTACGACGTCCTCTGCTCCTGCACGGTCAATTAAGCACCGAACGCTGGTTCGGGAGCCCTCCGAAGAAATAGTTGTGATTACCAGGGTCTGCCGCCCTGACTTAGCTGCTGGCTGCCACGCGAGCCCACAGCTAGCAACTATCGGGACGCCCCGCAGCGGAATAAGCAGCCGCGAACACTCACTTGTACTTCTTACGGCTGCGATCATGCCTGATCTAGCGGGCCTCGATGATATCACGAACCTTACCTCTCCACGCGTGACGATCCGCGACAACAGATCTGAACACTTTAACCCATTTTTTTCGCCAACGATTGAGACCGAATACCAAAGGTCCAAAAGCACTTCCATGTCTTGACGAACTGAGTCGATCCAGATTTTGAGTTGAGCGCCTTCTTTGACGCCTCCAAGTGGGTGGCGGTGTCGGATCGAGGACAGCAACACGGAGGTCTTGAGGTGGAGAATAAATCACGTGCCTTAACCACCTCAATCGTATTTTTTGGACGGCCTGGGATATCCTTGCGATGAGGTCGCAGCGAGTACAGACTGACTCATTCGAAATCAAGTCAGTGCAATGCATTTGAAGGATGGTTCTTATGCATCGGTGGTCAAACGCCTCCAGTTTTCACGTGCAACACCCAGCCTTCACAACCATATAACAGGATGAGGAGTGACTGGACGCATGCCCCATACACATAGACCTTTCTAGCGATGGCGTTCTCGCGTCGGACCCAAAGACGATTTTTAAGCCTTGTAAAAAGCCTGCGAACAGTACCGTTTCGGGAGATGATGACGTTCTCACGAGATGTCCTCTTCAGGCTGATGGCACTGTGACATTGCAACCCCTAACCACCGCCGCTTTGCGGTTAAAGTCAGAAGATTTAGATGGAACACCCTCGAACAAAGCATTTCGACGGCTGCTGGGAAGTTCATCTCTACTGAAAGTACAGATCACGTGATTATACATACTTGCGGGTGGTGGAACTTCTTATTCGTCCAAACTACAGGCCCTCCTCATAGCTTTGTTTTCGTACTGACTTCCTAAAATCATATATTCGGTTAAGTTGGATAGTTTACCGAAAATAGTGCATACATACGATCAGTTTCTGTTCTCCGGCGTTTACCACAGGTAAATGACCGACTCACCTGGTCGGAATCTACTATATACGTATATGTACGACGTCCATCGCGTGACCCGCTTAGTTGGAGTACAGGGTGGACTTGTTCAGCATCTACTGCGCTCTCTCCTCTGCTGGCAACCCTACCCCGATGACAAGACAATGTCAGGATGAGCAGAATTGGCTCGGGGCGCGATACCTAACAAAGCTAACCACTCCTTCTACCCGTGCCACACACAACCTGGTCATAACTATAGGTATAAGTGGTTTCTCTGAGGATGGCCCGGATCTCACATATACGAGAGTGCCCTAAAGATCACATTGAGAAGGAGCAATCACACTCTGATTTTCAGTCTTTGAGAAGAACCGAGTTACCTCGTCGGTTGGCTGCCTTCGGATTCCCGACTCTTGACGCGTTCAGGTAGGTTCGTTACATTGAAGAATGCGCTCATTTACCGTGAGGATTGATTCGTACATACTACTACAACACTCTCCCTTCTGTCATGTAATAGTAGACTGTCCGAGCCTAGTAATCAACTACTTGTGTGATTCGGCGCAATGGCTGAAGCAATGTGAAGGCCTACGTCTAAGACCCGCCAAATGTATGCATTCACATCAGTGGTTATGGCCTTACGCTGGCTCAGCACATCCCATAAATGCACCCCGTGAGCCAGCTTTACCTCCGTTTCGGGGCCAGTGCATCTGCAGAACAACCCTTTCTAACGGCGTACCGTATAGGCTACAGCAACTCCTCTCAAACGATTAATTTGCTTTACAACCACCGCACATGAATCTCCGGATGTGTTTCGTGGGCCTCGGCTCCTGGCGTTTTTCCTCTCAGTGCACGTCTGTCCTGTGTACCCTGGCTAAGTAAAACCGAACTGGCACTTCGGTTGTTCGCCAGCGTCCGATCTGTTGCCGCATGAATCACTCTGCGAGTGCTGTTGAGGCTCGGTTTCTGGCGGCATGTGGCAATTAAGTGCTGACTCAGACACCTCCTCTCACCTCCCCTCTCTTGTCGTCTCCCAGCTTCGCTTTGCCCACATCATTACTAGTCGGCCTCACTCTCCCCGGGAGACAGTATCCAGCACTGTCATCAAGTCGGGCATAATCCCAAGCTATTTCAGTCACATGAGGATGCTGGTTTTTGACTGAGCTTCTTTCCGACCGTCTGCACCAACCACACTTTGTAAAAGTGACTACTTCATCAGTATGGCTTTTTCCTTGATTTTTGATGCGCTTATAAATTCAAATATATTTGCTAGATAAACGCATGAAAATAGCCTTTCTAGTACTGATTTGGTAACAAGGTGTGTCCTGGTCAAATGTTATACGTAAAGAAGGAGTATCTTTCGATTTTGGAAAAAAATGTCCATTCCTAAAATGTTCATTCATAAAGCATCGTATCTCCTCATTTATTAAGGCTTTTTGCAAATTTTTACGAGTACTATGTGACATCTTTCTAATGGTGTAGACAATTGTGTAATTTTCCTTTGACGAAGTGTATTCAATGTGTAGTTTGGAAACCCTAAATGCAGGTATCACGACAGGTCAATGTGAAGATAATCTTAGAAATCGACAAGTTTTTTAGAACCGGAAAATAACCCTTCTTCAAGTATAAAATTTGAAAATATTATTATGCATATTTTCCATAGAATATTTTCGAACTTATAGGGCATCGAAAATAACTGAAAAAAATGCATACTACTGAAGTCGTTATTTTTAGATGATGTAGTTTTTGCAAGCGGCTGAATAGCCCCCCGTTTACTAATTGACCTCCAGAAGTGCGATTATGCTGCATGCTAATCAGTACTACAACCCTATTCAGGTAATTTTTTCGAATCGAAAGCACATGTCAGAATTCTGGTTAACACTTCATGGAATATCACAGTTACTGTATTTCTGACTGTAAGCGTACACCCAGACGTTGATTCGATTGCCTGTGGTGCACCGCGGGTTCACTTATACTTAGTTGCTGGCGTTTTATTGACCATTTGTCAGTAGACAAGACTTGTCGACCTTGTCCAATAATAGTGTATCTCCACCCAATTATCCCACGTATCGGCAGAAAACGGGCAGGAAGCATCGTACAGCATTTTTTGTAAACGACAGGCCGACCTTTTCCGCAACACCTATGGGCGCCATTTTTTCCATCTGGGGCGGTTGCTTCTAACCTGCTGCATGAGAACCTTCGCAAGACCCGGTGAGGCGGAAGCTATTTTAATCACGAGAGGTTGGCATATTTGTTTGAACTGTCGTAGTAGAGCTGAAGTCTATCATTGGTGACCGTGGGAGAAGGGTAGCGAATGAGAGGCTTTGGATGCTTCTCTCCGCGTTTCGACCGCATGCACCATTGGTGGGAGACGAGGTTGCGTAACCCCTTCTGGGTGAGTGGGGGGGGGGCGGGCACGGTTTCTATGCCTGTTTTTATTTCGGGTCCCTGTCATTGATTCAGCCACCCCGCGCCTTGTCAGCCCTGCTTTCTAAAAATGCATTTTGGTCTGTTTGCTTCAGTTCTAAACTTGCCGATCAAGATCACCCTTGCGAGCTGGTAGTCTTTGCTCCGCACCGCGCTGTGGTGGTATCTAAAAGCACCACACATTCCCCACGTTGGCTTGGCTATGCCCCATACAGGGCGACTTATATCGCTGCTGCATTCTTTCCCAGAGTGCCCTTAGCGGCGCTATACCAGCAGCAGTACTTTATCACCGTCTTGCGTAACTCGTACCTCGTTACAGTCTGCAGATTCAGCAATTGTCAGCACAGTTTCGTCAGAGCAGACGTTGGACTTATAATCAGCAGGTTTGAGCCTCGGGTGGTGCACCGCCTGGGATTAGGTATGACTGGCTGATGATGACTTATAAGCCAGAAATGGCTGTTCCAGTCTCCCTTTGTCGATCACGCATTTCTGTCTATAATATACTAGCCATTCACTGGTTATCGATGTGGTTAAAGATTGTGTGTGTGTGAGAGAGAGAGAGCTACGCTTTATTTTGAAAGTAAAATTCCAAAAAATTCAGCAAAAGAGGTCCTCCATTCACCGTGAAGAATCGTCCTTGAATGCGCCTCAAAATATCGATCAATTTGGACTTCCTTCAAAATGTTGCCAGCTTCGTGCGCTGATGACCTCATTTTTGTTGTTTGAATAAACAAATAGGGTTAAAATTCAGTATCTAATGGGTGAAATAGGCCAATCGACGTACATATAAGATGATTCACATGCGAATGGAGAGCAGAAAAGATAGCGGCTCAATTTCAAAAGATTGAACCTCAAGACACAAGGGTGAAGGGTATTGCCCGTATGAAGCTCATTTTCCAAAACAGAGAATTTACAGGTTCGTACATATGTGGTTACGTATCTCGGAGTTAGTGAATCCTGGTGTGTGCGTTATGGGGGCCAGGTCGTGCTGTGGCGCGCGAAGACGGGTACGCCGATCCGTCAGCCAATGCGCCCACTCCCACATCAGGCAACTGACCGGCTCGGACAGTGTTTGATGGTGGGGGTTGGAGAGAGAGTGAGGTCGACAGCTCAGCGCATGTTCCTCACTATAAACAATCTGACGCGCTTAAAACTATCACGGTGCGCTAAATGCCGTGGCTTGGAAGGTTGCCAACTGACGGGATAACTCGGACCGCGTGGTCAGCCCAATATGTGTTTTGTGTGGAGTGTCTGACTGGCGGACTGAGAGTCAGGCTGCAATGGCTCCTTCTTAATGTGGTCTTTATGGCACTCCCACTCTTTGGGATCCGAGCCAGGTGTGGTGGTACGCCCAGGGGGCGGCTCCGGCCGCGCCAGCCACCTGCGACCTCTCCATCTCCGGTCTTCTTGCCTGTGTCGTGAGACCGGGCTCAGGTGGGGGAGGAGAAGAGTGTGCGGTAACGTTAATCGCCGCGGTTGGAAGGTTGCCAACTGACAATTACACTCAGACCACGCAGTTAGTCCAATGTGTGTTGTGTGGAGTGGCTGACTGGTGGTCTGAGAGTCAGACTACGATGGCTCTTTCCTAACGTGACCTCTGGCTATCTCACACATGTGAGATGTAAGAAGTTTAACCCCCTGTTGTGTGAAATCCTGGTGCTTGTGTTTGGGGGGCCAGGTCGTGTACGTAGTACACGTAGACGAGGTCACCAGCAGCTGCGCCCACTTCCGCATCAGACAACTGACCGGCTCGGACAGTGGTCTGATTGTGGGGAGGGGGGAGAGAGTGAGGTCGAGAGCTCAGCGTATTTTCCTCACTATAAACAATCTGACGCGCTTGAAACTATCACGGTTCGCTGAAAGCCGTGGCTTGGAAGGTTGCCAACTGACGGGATAACTCGGACCGCGTGGTCAGTCCAATGTGTGTTTTGTGTGGAGTGGCGGACTGCGAGTCAGGCTGCAATGGCTCCTTCATAATGTGGCCTTTATGGCACTTCCATTTCGTGGGATCCGAGCCAGGTGTGGTGGTACGCCCAAGGGCGGCTCCGGCCGTGCCAGCCACCTGCGTCCTCTCCCGCCTCCGGTCTTCTTGACTCTATCTTGACACCGGACTCAGGTGGGGAAGGAGGAGAGAGTGCGGTAGATGCAGCGCAAGTCTACTATCACTTTAAACTAAATCACGCGCAAGTCACCGTCCCTGCACCACCTGGTGTGGAGCATACGGTGGACATCGTCGGACTACGACGGTCGAACTATCGCTACGTATCTCGGATGAGTAGATTGATTGAAGGGAGGCTATCCAGCCCGTAATTTTTTGAGAGACCGTGGAATGACGTCGCAGGTACTTCTGTGGACCTAGGTGCACGCCAGCCTTTGTTGGTGTATGATTTTCGGCGGATAGACTTTCATCAGCACCTAGAATGACTGCAAACACTCATCGATAATCCTTTGTTTATGTGCCTGTTTTTTCATCAGGCATTGACTTGCCGGTAACTTCGTGTTGGAGGAAATCCTTCCGCACTGACACGAAAAACGTGGCAACGCCGTTCAGGCCCGTCGCGCAATGCCCATCCATTTTCAGTGCTTCCTGTTATTTGATTTCCTAAGGTCCTAACCAGTACTATTTAAGCAAGTCTTCACCGTGTTACGGGCAAATTAGACAGCTTAACGCCATTGCTCAGATTGATTAGTTCCGTTTGCTCAGCGAACCCGTGCCTAAGCGCTTGCCTCTGGTTCACATCTCACTGTGGTTCTTGGAGCAACTGCATGTAAAGGTCCATGGACTCCTTGCTACATGATAGTTTACCCATCGTAATCCACGACAACCATCCTAATTTGCTTGTGGGTGCTGGATAGAGAGCTTTGCAGCCAGCAGTGGGGGTAATTTGCCAAGTTGCTGGTTAGTGAGAAAGCGGGCTTTCAATGAGCCCCAAATTCCCCTGTTGGAATTGTGTTCCCCTTTACTTTACCCCAGCTCTCAGATACGGTCCTTGTCAACGTTTTTATTGCTACGGCGCCATCTTCTCTCAATCCCCGTGTTGTCTTCGCCCACAGATGGAGCACTCGCGACTGAAGAGGCTCTCCAGACGCCTGAGCCAAGCCATGAATCTGCTCAACCTGGTTGATGGAGGCATTGTCCTGAATCCGAACCTCTTGCCTCCTAGACGCCCCCCCGTCACGTTACCGCGGGGTGTGCCCATCCTTTCAATCGAGGAAGCGCGCAATGCCGGTCGGCTTCGAGACCAGTTAACTCAACTGGCGACAACTGTACACGCCACCTGGTTGCAACAGCTTGAGCTGCGTGAGATCCTTAAAGCCCGTGTGGACCAGCAGCGGGCGGTACCGGTGTCTACGGTGGTGATGGTAGGTACTTTCGACCATGGCTTCATCTTCTCCTCTGTTGTGAGTCCAAGGACTGAGGGTGAACGAGGGTTTGGGAAGGGAAGAGCGCCCGTGAAAGTTAGCACGATGATTTAGGAATAGCCACCATCCTGTGGTTTTACTTAGCGTACTTCATGCTAACGCTACCTCTTATCAGAGTAGAAAAGTACTTGAATTGTCCGGTGCAGTTATCACCGTCTCGTACATCGTTACAGCCTACAGATTCAGCACCTGTTAGCGCAGTTTCGTCAGAGCAGACCTTGAATTGCTAATCAACAGGTTTGAGCCTTGGTTAGTGCACTACCTGGGGTTAACTGTGCCTGGCTGGTGATGACTAATAAGCCAGAAATGACCAATTCAGTCTCCCTCGTCTTTATCGATAATGTATTTCTACGTATAATATACCAGCCAATGAGCGGCTGTTGATGGTAGGTCCTTTTTGGTAATGACCTTATCTCCCGCGCTGTATGAGTCCAGTGACTCCCGAAAAAAAAGAGTGAAGGTGACCGAGGGCTTGGGAACAGAAGAGCACCAGCGAACGTTAGTACGTGGTGGTTTTAGTTAGGTTACTCCATGCTTATCAGAGCGGAAAAGTACGTGACTTGTCTGGCGCGGTTAACTCATCCTCAGAGCGATGTCTTTTCATAGTACTCCGTGAGTTTCTTTTAACATCCCCAAATCTCACCCAGTGTCATCGGGACTGCTGGTCACCCGCATGCTCTCCGCGTGGCTAGCAATTTTATGCAGGCAAAAGCGCAACACAGAGTATGGAGCCGCGAGGTAATTGCGCTTATTAAATCGACTGTGGGCCAGATAATCATGACTAGCAGTGCACGGTTCGTCGCATCAATTACGACCCCCAGCAATGAACATGAGGACTGCCAACTATAGCAGGCCTGTAATGCCCCGGCCACCATGTAGTATAAACACTGCGCACTTTGTGCCCCAGTTATCCTTTTCTTCAACTGCCTCTGATGGTTGGTTTGAGAGAGAATCCGAAACGTCAGACCGATGAACACCATGTTCCAGTGATCACCTCTTCTTCTTCTTCTTCTTCTTCTTCTTCTTCTTCTTCTTCTTCTTCTTCTTCTTCTTCTTCTTCTTCTTCTTCTTCTTCTTTCTTCTTCTTTTTCTTCTTCTTCTTCTTCTTATTCTTATTCTTCTTCTTCTTATTATTATTATTATTTTTCTTTTGAATTGCATAGCTTGTTTTTGCTGCCTTAAAGCAATTTCGCACACACGGTGTCACGCAATAGCTTGTTGTTGTCGTTGTCGTCATCGTTGTTGAGCGGAAACCCATCACTCTGGGATGAAGGTAGTTTAAATGGACGTCCAACTGATTGAACAGGCCAACTAATAGGGCTGTGGTTGACGACGAAGCGACCCAACCGATGGAAGGTGGCAGTGTCGTGGACCCAGATTTTGCAGCTGCTAAATCGAACTCTCCACGTTTGAGCGACGGACACTGCCAGCCTGTGTCTGTCCAGTTGTCGACAGTATGCCTGTCTTGCAGCATATGCCAGGATCTAATTAAGTGCGGGAGACAATTCAGCACTTCCGCGGAGACTTCGGGAATTTGAAGCTGCCTCACGCCCGTTCCGGTGAGGGAAATGCGATCGAGTTGAAAACATTCCACGAATACGTCCTCAGAGGCCTTTGTTCCAATTCTGCATCTCCCCTGGGCATTCTCGTCAGAGTGGATAGTCTTGGAATCCGAATTTTCACCACACATTGGAATCTCAGTCTGGTATACCGAAGCGGTAAATGGGAACTGCCAACTTCGAATCCATCCAATACAAGTAAACATTTCGGTGCAAAACTACTGATTGCGGATTAGAAGACAGGTCTACCCGTTAACTTGGCTGCTGGCTATTCGGCAAGTCCGCGGGTGGCGGATAGGGAAACGGACTTCAGCGAGGGTCAGTTTTGAAATAATTTGCTGCTGAGTCTGGTGAACCTCCGAGGCCACCGATCCGTCCCACAACCCATGTCGAGTACCGCAGATCTATGAACTGGATTGATAAGCCGAAAGCAGCCACTTGGTATTTGTAGGTTGGAATGTGCAAACGTTCCTCGACCACGGGGCAACCGAAGCCGTTCTAATCAGCACACCATTGGTGTCTGCCGCTTGGTTAAAGTCCGAATCCCTGATTCAGGCTCTGTGGAAGTCCAGATTCCCGGTGTCCAATCCCATTTCACTCTCACAACCCACGTGTGACGTCTCCGGCAGACATAGCGTGGTAATCAGCCTCTCTCATCACTTGCGTGGGAACCAGTAATTGACCAGTCAGTTTACGCGCGACTGAAAGAGCAGTTTACCAACATTTATGTTGTTTCTGGTCTGCGGCCGATCAACTGCCGAGCAACTCCGTAGAGAAACATTTGCCTAGCTGCTCTAGCTGGTTCGTAGACTCACCCTATGTGGCGTTCTAATTTCTGCCAGTAAATGAAATGACCAGACTGAGGATGGTGGTTATTTGCACTACCATTTTACTGGCCGGTGAGGGCTTGGTTCTCGATGTTATAGGCCAAAACCGTATATCTGTAGCTAACACCTGCTTCCACACTCACCACAAACATGTGTCAACCTGGTATTCCAACACTGGCCGCAAGGCCAGTCAGACTGACTGTATTCTGGCCGGGTCAAGGTTCCGAAGTTGAGCGGAGTGGTAACGAAACTGGCAACACTTACGGGTCAGGCCATGTCCGCTTTGGCACGCGTCTGAAATTTCACCTCATGCGGGCCCCGAATGTCTCATGCGAGCCATCTCGATGTCACAGCAGCACAGTCGAGCGCGGAACTGCGGTCTCGCTTTGCAGCCCTTGTTAAAACAGAAGGCCACAGCACAAACGGTCCTCGTTCAAGTCCTTTGTCCACGAGACAGTCGTGCGACTTCTCCGATTCATCCAGCTGATCAAATTAACGCGAGATCTGTACAATTATATCTGCGCACGCAGCTCGCGACAGGTTCCCCTTCGAAAATGTCCTCTGTGCAGTCCGCAGCAGATTGGCTAAAATTGACCGCAAGAAAGCCACTGGTCTACAGTAGCAACCTTCAGGGAGCGGACCACAAACGTCGGTACGGTTGGAAAATTGTCAGGCAAGTGAGAGGAACTAGGAGACTGGCTTAAGAAAGCCATTGTATCCATCTTTCGGTGCCATAAGTAAGGACCGAGGCCGGGAAATGAGGGATAAGCATGCATTATTTGCTGCAATTTGACTGACCCCCTCCCTCTAGCACTTCCAACTTCCAGGCTTTTGCGCAATATCCCTGACAAAGCAGAATAAACTTACCAACGACGCTCTTTATAGAACTTAGGGCTAGGGCTCTTAAACTTGAGCGCAATTTCTCCTATTCTTTGTTTATTCGTAGCCAGTGGTAACGCTATCGACTGATTGCGACACTGTCCCAACTCGGACTCTTCAGCCTAGTGCGCTTTTCGCCTGCAGGGCGGCTTTGCACTTCGCCTTTTTGCCGCTTCAAACGAAAACAGCATGCAACATAATCCACGGTTACTGGATAAAGGATTAGAGGATTTCCTTTCTGTTACAAATCTTTGCATTCACTGGCTAGCCAGTTGCCGTTTACAGTAGGGGACATAAGTCAGGAAATATAAATCGGAACACGGAAATGTGATCTCAGTTTGTTCATTGGTTATGATGCAACATAATCACAAGATATTTCAGTCACGCCAGGGTGCGGATTTTTGAATGCGCATCGTTCTAGCCGCCAAACTCGGTACCAAATTACGTGTAGTAGTAGTAGTAGAATTTTTCCCAATTATTTTAGGTGCCATTATGAGTCCAAAAATATATACTAAGAAGGGCATACCCAAAATATTCTCCTTTTTTGCTCCTTAAGTAGTAAAGTGCGTCTTTAAATTTTTAAGTTCTAAAAAAATTTCAGTGTCACAGTTTCCATTCAAACAATTGTGCATTCCTTTATGGTATTAAGAAGGCACCATCTAGCGCTCATAACATTTCGCTTTGGATATAGGCTGCGATTCTACTCGAACAGACATTTCAAGGTGAACAAACCATGTTAAGAAACTTGTAGAACCGAAGGGCACCGCTCCTTCGATTCGAAAATCTAAATTGGACGCAATTTCTAAAAAAATAGGCACGCGCTATAATGATGTTTGGATTTCTAAGGATTGTTATGACCCGGCCTGTCGCACGAAGCCTATGCTTAATCGACGGTTGTCCCAACCCCAACGCGGTAGAGCAAGAGAACACGATCAGCCCAGAAAAACGTGTCTTCAACAAAAACTGACATCAAATGCTGCGTGTAGATTGGTGATATTCTGTCCAGAGGAAGATGGAGAAAAGCTGAGCGACCTCTCGGGGACCTGAGCCAATCAGATCTGAGGGGGACGCTGTGGGGCGCACGATCATGGTATGCAGCGCGGTTGATACGTGGACGTGCTTTTGCGCGAGACTGACTCATCGTGGGAATGTAGACATTCTCAACAAGGACATTGAAAATCAATTAAGAAAATGCGCACTACTTGAGTAGTCACGTTTAGAGCGTGTGATTTTCGCAGGTGGTCGCAAAGATACCTGGCATGACGAAAATATTTTTTAGAGCTATTGCTGTACAATACCATTAAAACCCCAGCTTCGGTACAATTTTCTAAGCGAAATGACATTTTTGACTTTATTGAGCGTTCCCTTAGTTACGTCAGCTCACAAGCTGTATGCACGCAATTTACAAGAAAACTATACATTCCTTTTAACAAGGTGCCATCTGGCACTCTTAAAATTTTGACATGGATATGAACCATGTTGTATGCGCCCTAAGAAACGCCACAACTTGGATAATTACCGACTTTTTTGAAACCGATACAAATTTTGGCATGAAAGACTTCAAGGTGTAATTGACTACAAAAGCAGTATTTAGAAGAATATTTTTGAGTATCAAAAGTTAACGGGAAATTTTCTGCTATGTAAGGAGTAATTTTTAGCAAGTGTGATTTTTGTAGACAGCCTGAAATATGGCCATTTAAAAGGCGGCATTCTGCCATGAAAAAAATATCTTGGTATTATGCTAGATGATAATCAATCTTAAAACCCTGCCTTGTTTATCCTCCCCCACTGAGATCATCTTTCTGAATTTCAGTCAATATTTCATAAACTAGTTCACCTGTTGTAAGTTATGTCTACATTTGAACCGTTTGCCGGTAAAATCTGTGAAGTCCACTATTTCTCATAGAAAAGACCGACAGAATTTTCATTTTGTTACGACAATTTGGTAAGAAATTACCTTATGGAAGCTATTGTTTGTACACGTACATAATTGGACTTAAAAGCACGCTGTTTAGTATCTGCGTGGCATAAGGTTACTTTTTTTCCAGACTGCGCACAGTTCAAGTGGTTTCCGAATGCCATACTATTCCATACCGTTAGATTCCAAGTTTAATTCGGGCGACTGCATTAATGTTTGACATTTTGTAATCTTTTTCAATGTAACAAATTGTATCTCACTAAACGTTTAAATTTAGTAAAAGCCCATGTATACTCTTTGAGATTATACAGTAGATGAAATGTCGACCGAATTTATGGAATGTGTTTTTCGCGCGAGCTTCTTTCTGGCTGTTTGCAAAAATTTTACTCGGCAAAAGTAGTTTGTATGTATTTCCTAGAAAATATGAACAAAAATATTCTTTCTTGTACTCATTTGGTAGCAAATTGCGTCTTCTTCAAATTTTATGCTTGAAGAAAGGGTAACTTTGGGTTTAAAAAAATATATTGATGAGATTTTTCAAGACAATGAAATGTTCATTCATAATACACCGTATCCACCAAGGTATTAATGTTGCCTATAATGTATGCAACATGATCCACAGCTATTGAAAAGTATTAAGAGAAATGTGTGACCTCTTCCTCATAGCTTAGAGAAATACGTGAATTCCCTTACACAGAATGTTCGGGAACCTTGAATGCAAGTGTAACGGCCGGTAGGATTCAAAATTATTCGGCAATTTAGAAAATTTTTTAAAACCGAAAGTTACCCTATTTTCAAGCATAAAATTTGAAGAAGACACAATTTGCTATCAAACGAGTACAGGAAATAATATTTTTGTGCATGTTTTCTATGAAATATATTTGAATTTATAATGACAGTAAAACACATTGAGAAAAAACATACTACTTAAGCAGCCTACAACCCTACTTAAGAAATTTGTTCGAATCGAAACCACATTTCAGAATTTCGCTCGACATTTCATGAGATACGGAATCTACCGTATATTTTACGAAGCCTCATGATCGAAGTAACTCTGACACTGGGACATTAAATGTCCCTATCCAGTAATGTTTTGAACCTGATAGGATATATAAGCAGTTCAATAAATATTTCTAAGACGACAGTTCTTTCTCTCGAGCCGTGCCAGGCGCTAGTCGGGCCTTACTTCCATGCCCCTCCCCCCCCCCCCCAGTCTATGCTCTCCCGTATCGATTGTCTCTGAACTATTTATAAAAGCGACTAGCAGTTTGGCAGACAGTGGGGCAAGTGCGAACGCGCTCACTATAACCGAGAATCTGGGTGGAAACGTCTGCCTTTGCCGCCCTCGCTGGCTGTTTTACTGCGTACGAGCAGTGCTCAGCCATTTCCGACGTAAACACCACAATGACGAGAGCGTGTTTTCGGAGTTGGAAAAGTGAACAATGCCCCCCCTGCCGGATACAATCGCATTTCCTTTCCATTCATTTATGGACCTTCTAAGGGAGAAGACGGGTGTTAACAAGAGTTCTTAGACAAGTCCGAAATTACGACCATTTCGTTGTTGTTACCAGATGAAAGCACTTAATGTGAAAAGTACAAGAATTTCCTCAATTAGTTAGCGGAATAAGCCCAACCAGTTTTTCCCCCCGATCATCAGGTTGTCATCGTCGATGTGGGGTTCTGCTTAAAGACCTAATTGGTTCATTAAGAGGTTAAAGTACTTGCATATCCACATCAAATAGAACTCTAGAAGGAAAAAAAACTCACAGTCCTTTGACGGCGTCAAACGCAGATCTACAGCAGATAATTAGTTTCGTAAACAAGATCTAACCCAAGCCCACCATCAGCCACACAGGCTATGCTAAGAGTCTTTTGCCGGTCATGTTTGCCTGAGATCTGCAGGAATCTATCCCAAAATGTTTCGCCCACTAGGACGCAGATAATGCCGCCTTGTTAACCAGACTCAAATCTCTTAGACCGTTTCATCCAACTCCTTAGTATCTTTTTGTATTCCTTAATGGCAGACACGAAAATATGAACACCCCGCCGTAATACAAGTACTTTGCCAAATTCCCGGGTGTATCTGTTTCCATTTCCCAACTTTAATTCTAGTAATTCCCAAAGAGGTTATTGCAAGACTACCTGTAATGCCGGGATTCCATAATCCCCTGGCGAACCATCCTCACTTATCACCAGTGGGGACTGTTTTCAAAGCGCTTAATCAGTTATACTGTAACGACATTATTGGGTCAAAATGGATACACGTTGTATAATTGAAGCTTCTTTGGCTAAAAACAACCTAGTCTTTTTCTTCAGGGTCTTTTCGGACCCTAGCTGTTGGTGGCCGAGTTTTCCCGCTGTCCGCATGTTTCGGAAGCATCTAAATGGACGCATTTGTCTTCTCCTACACCCATCTAGCCACCAGGCGAACGCTCCACGTCCTGCAGCCTTTTCGACGGACGTGGAGATGAGGACACAGCGAAGACCAAGGCATCGCCGTCCCCCACGCAGCCGACACAATTAGTGCCAACTCCGACGCCGCCGTCTGCCACCAGCGTTCGCTCCGTGGGCGCTGGCTCGCGCTGGAGGCGATCAAGTGACAACTTCGGTTACGGAGCCTTCGAGTCGGGATTTGTGAGCGACTCGGAGAACATGGTGACGGTTAAGACGGCGGTCTGCACCAGAGGACACCACAGTGGGTCTACTTTGGGACGAATGCGGACTCATTCCTTTCCGTCTACTCTACTCGCCACACATCGTAAGTTACTGGCTTAATCTGACAGTCACCTTCCCCCTCCCGCCTTCTTCCTAAACTCTCTTGTCTAGCCCATCCACTGCCAAAAACAGGCGTGCGCCTGGATGACAAGTCGTTAATTTGATTAGAAAGGACTCCGTCACGCCTGCTTCAACCTGCTGACCTCAAATTCGGACTGGTGTTGATTCTGTCGTTTTGTATTTTATGCTCTAGTGTGCCTTCGGCTTGTGATTTTTGTGCCCGCCATCCTGTCGATTTCCAGATCACGTTCCGGAGGAAAAGGTTTCGCACCATGTGAGCGCGCTATGTCCTCCCAAACACGATCTTCGCGTCGCCTCGCTGCTGAGGTCCAGACCCACGCGCGCGTTCGTGTTGCTTTGGCGACTGTGTGCAAACGCGCGTGCCGTGGATAATCTCCTCCTCCCCTCATCCTCCCCCCTCACCTCCTCCCCTCATCCTCCCCCCTCCTCCATTCATCCTCATCTATGTTAGGTGTTTGTATGTTGATCTTGGTTTCTTAAAAACTAGCACGTAGTAGGTCATTTTAGCGATAAGGAAATTTTAACTGACTAAACATAGAAGGGATGAACTCGCATAGCGAGATAACTGTCAGCAGACCAAGTCAAGGAATACCACGTCGTTGACGGGATGATGACTGCCGGTGTTTTTTTACCGAGGCGGACATCTGTCCAGATACCGTTTGGGGACAAATTCTTGTTCTGCTACTCTTCGCTCCCGGTATCATCCACCACCCTTTACGCATTCTACTAATAAGCATCCCTGGATGCGTTGTTTATTCGACAGACTTGCCACCAGAACTGACACAGTGTCTGAAAACTGATCCACTTCCAAGCTGTACGCGCTTTTTGCCGCTTTGTCTGTGTGAGTCAAGCAGGCCATGTTCTAAATGACATACTGGATCCGAAGCTGCAATTGCCATTTCTGTCACTTCCCCCGCTGACATTTTTGCGCTCTTGTTCTTAGCCAGAACGACGTCGTTTATATTACGGACCCTAGAAAACGAACACCTCCCCCTCCTCCTCCTCAACCGCCTCCTCATCCTCCGACCACCATCACCGCAATCCTGATCACAAGGAAGATGTGATTCGCCAACAGATGTGGGATTTTACAACGTTGATCTTACTTACCGCTTACGACATTTCCTTAGCTGGTTACAGCAAAAATTCGAACCACAACTTGACGTCCGGCGTCACCCCAGCCGCAATAAAGGGTCTGATCATAACCTCTGCCTGGCTTTCCTTTATATCCCTGGTTGATGATATATTGCACGAAAGAGGCACTTTTAAAGGCACTCTCTCTCTCATTTGTGCGGTCGGCTATATAGTTATGTGCGAACGTGTGCTTCAGTGGTATGATGACGCCAACTTATCTGCCAACAGATACCGATAATCTGCTATCCATCTATTTACTCCATTGCACCCAGATTGGTCTCTCACCGATATGCTTGCTAGGCTATCTTCCAGTGGATGCACACAAAGACGGCCGATTTTTAGACCTGCTTCAACCCCATTCAAAGGAGCCCTAAACTACCCCCATCTACCCCGCGGTAGTTACAAAATACGCGCGCGTACTCTGTCCGGGCAGGTTTTGCGTTTCCAAACCCGCGCAAAATAACACTTCTGGCTGCCACCACCTGTTTTGATGTGGTGTCACCGGGTGCGCCGTGTTTAGTGTGTCGTCAACCTTTGCACCCTGAAGCACATGTCTCCGCGCGCGCTCGCTCGCTCGCTCGCACAGGTGACGCAAGCGAATGCTGGCCCCCAGGACATTCACTGCAGCTCCCCCCCCTCAGCAATCCTTTGGTTTTGACAAGTGCGACAGACTGCGTCTGATTACCGGCGCGCACTGTTATATGCACAGGTAGCGTTTCCGCTCGTACGCACCGGTTCTTGACCAGCCCTACCTTTCACGCATCGGGTTTGTCCGCACTTCTAGCCTCACCGTCTGTTTCGAAGGCGGGGTCGCTCATAACGGCGGCAATTTTATGCATGAAGAGGCTGGTCGCTGTCTCGCAGAGCATTGACACCGCGTCATGGCTGCCTTCGTCGGTCTGGGTGCAGAAAAGCAGTTTTTCTCTGATGCTAGACCAGACACCTACTTTTCCGGACAGTACGTCATTAACCGTGGTTCATTCTCACGGTGAATGCGTTCACTGCTCAGATTAGGGGACGTTTTCCTGCCTTGGGCTCAACCTAGAGCCCCTAAGGCAGTCGTGTGGCAGAGAAGGGGTACTGAAAAAGACGCAGGAAATCGAGATGGATATTTGTTGCCTATCCAACCTCCCCCCCAGCCAGGTCTGGATAACCTGGGATTCGGACTCGGTCTGTGTGATCCTTGACCTTTAAGTAGTCTAACCCCCTAAAATTGGCCACGGGCCTTGCTGCCTCGCGCCTTCCCACACGATTACTGTTCAGTGCGCAATTGCCTGTGAGGACGCAATGGGACAAGCAGGCGCCGTAACCTGATCGGTGAACGCACTTCCCACGATAGTGAGTATTTCCGGTTTCAAATGGCAGGGCACCAGGCTCATGGCTCAGCAGTAGATCGTTCAGTTTTTGGTAGCCCGGCTTTGACTCATTTACCTGAGGCGCCTATCCCCTTCAGAATTATAGCGTGGGTGTGTGTACTTTGAATAAGAATAGCAGGAAGCTAAGGCAGATCACCACTTCAGCTTGAGTGATAGACGACGTATGTGTCTCTGTAGCATTCGTCGTCGTTCGACCACAAGGAAATCTTCCGTTGAGCCTGAAGCGATGGCGTATATTGTTCACGCTGTTGTGGCCTAGTCTCCGTCAGCTTATGATGTTTGCGCCGTCACGCGTTGTGAGCATGGATCGATTTCCTGACCGTGTTGGCAAAAGACCTCATACCGTGAGCGCGCGCTGTGTCCTCTCAGTCGCTGTTCTCGCGTCGCCGCGCTTGTAATGTCCGGTTTTGGGCGAACCCACGCACGTGCGTTACTGTATAAATGCGCCTTTGCCTCGACCGAGATCTTCCCCCTCCTGCTAATGGACTGCCCGTCTTCTCGCCCAGTTTAAACTGGCCTTGCATGTTGGAATACGCATGGTACCTCATGATTGCCATAGCGGCCACGTTAAGCAGCAATCTTCCCCTGACTTACAATCCCAGGAGCCAGTATCCCATCGATCAGCAGCCCACCACACCATAACTTTTAAGCCTCTGCGAGGCCTGGTAGTGGGATTATTGACAGAAGGGATTACACTGGGCCAGTCTCACATTCCAGGGTTCGGAGACTGCACCAGAGACCGTAAAAGTACAAATTTATGCAGTGGCTGCTGGGTTCTATTCCTGACTTCGGCTTCACTACCGAACTTGGGCAGCTCAGATCACAGGACGTGTGTCAGTTATATTTATTGTCAGTTCATGGACACGTGCACTGAGATCGCCTGTTTAGCACAAACACACACGAGTGTGACAAAATCAGCCTATCACCCCCTATAGACTGACCTCCAATAACAGACCTATTTTAAGGGCATAAAAACCCAAGGGGTGGTGAGCGCATAGCTAACATCCCGGTGTAAAATCCTGCTCTCTTCTCATGCCAATCGTCAATTAGTTGAAGTCGCCGAGGACCAGAGTCGCCCCACGGGAGTCTGGTGCACCTCACACTTGAAATGGATTGCATTGATGGGGACTTTCGATGTACCTGCATCACTTTCTCTTCCGACACTTACCATATGACTGGCTAGACGAGCTCAAGTTTGAGCGATCTGACCGAAATAAGCGCATATCGAGACTAAGATTATGTTTCTAAAGCAAATTCCTTTACTAATTTTTTAAATATTAGTTTGTGCAGTACTTTGAAATAAGCCATTTCAGAAGGACTATAAATAAGCGCTTTGTTTCAGTCGTTCTTGGTAAAGGTACTTGACCCGCAATCACCGTGAGGGATCAAAAGAACCAAAATAGTTCATCGCTACATCACGCTCCGACTCTCTAGGATTTTGCATACCATAATATCCAAATATACATAACTGGCTCGCGGATTTCTGCGTTCCACGGACCTTTTATTTCTGGTACATGCTTCCTCAGTTGGTTTATCCAGTTGATTTCATACACGGGAATTATTTACCTAAGTTTTTTTGGAGATACCATCTTAAAAATAGTTAATCACCTTCAAAATACTATCCATTACATGACATCCATGTGTCCCAACGGGGTTTCCACTGTTCGAAACATGTTTCCTATGCTCCTAAACTAATTCTGCTAAGTGCTTCCAGCGATTTTTCCGCAAAATCTACGTTCTGAAAACGCTTTCTATGCCGGTTTTTCTTCACTCTTGGGAACAGGAAGTCGCAGTGGGCTAGGGCGGGCGAGTGAGAAACCGTTGTCATGCGGTTTTTCGCCAAAAGCTGTTTTATTTTAAACGCTGTGCGGGCAGGCGCGTTGTCACAGCAAAGCAGCCAGTCCCCCGATCGTCACCATTCAGGCCTCAGACAATCGCTGCAGAACTTACAGATAAGTAATGTGGGTTCACTATGGTGCCACAAGGAAGAAATTCAACGTGAAAAATGCATTTAATGTAGAAAAATGAACCGTAATGGATGCGTTGTTTGTGGAAGTTTGTCATCGCGAAATCGCCGAGAGCGTTGATGGAGGATTTACTAAAAGAATCACTCTGTCCGATGCGAGGGTTTCGCATGAACGCTACTTAGCTAACCGAAAAATGGAGGAGTGTCTAGTAAACGTGCCTAGTGGGAAAGGACAGCCTACAGAAAATAATTTTCGTTTTTCGACTTCCCTATCGTACGATACATATGTTCGCGAGTAGTACATAAAAAACGTGTTTAAAGCCAGCCGATTGCCGTTTAGCGAATTTTTTTCAAAAATGGCTCTAACGATTCCAAATAGAGATACGAACAGGCGAAAGAAAGCAGAATATGCAGCATTTGATGCTGCCATAACATTTTGCGACCTCTTATTCAACTGCCTTGTTCAATTTTATTCTCGGGAAAGCAGTATTTAAAAATGAGATGTATCACATTTCATTATTCGCGGCGCGGTTGACTGCGTCGCAGGAATAAACATTTTTACACGTCCACGCGTCTATATGTCTTTCATTGACTAAGCATACCGCTTTCTGTGTATCGCCTAAATTGCTCTTCCGTAAAATTTCCCGTGATTTTGTTGACGGCGGAGTAGTCCGTTGACTTTCAGGCTGTCCTTGAAATATCAGTACGTTCTTTGTGGCTTTAAGCCTTTTCAATCGATTTCCCGAATCTACAGGTTAGCGGATGTAAAAACTGTCAAAGGGAGACAGATCTTGAATTTTTTTACCAACACGGTGAGTTCCTAAAGGTTCTCCTCTATCTTTCTCTGCGAAGGATGGTTTGAGTTATATTTATGTGCGCTCATCTAAACAAAAACACCGTTTTTTTCCACTGTATTTCCACAGCCATCACCGCAACCACTGCCAAACCCAAGTGCACCGTTGCCAACTCCCCTGAGAGAACTCTTAAATGCACTCGTCTGATCGGTTCCAGGTGTAGCGGGGCCAGTTGTGCAGCGACTATCCAGTCTCGATTGTCGACTCTTTGCTCTCCACGTTTCTTATCGCCCGAGTCCCCACTTCCTCGTTCGCCTGCGCGCCAGATCTTCACAGGCAATGCAAATAACAACGTAAACCTCGCAACCCCGGTGGACCAACCATCTGTCGATTACTGCCCTCCTCCCCAATCGCCAGTGTGAGTCCACAAGAAGGTCTTCGATCCGAAAGGACAAAGTCGCACACCTATCCCTAGTCCAGCTTTCCTAACTCCACTTCAGCAAGTTTTTAGCATTTGTAAGCTCTCGCGATACGTTAAAAGTCATAACTTGAAGCATTCTCAGTCGACGGTGGACAATTTGATTCTTCTCTGAACTGAGGGTCGAACTACGATGGTCCTTTGCTGCAGCCTGGAGCATGCAGTTTGGACGAAATTGTGTGTCACGCGTAGACGAGCTGTTAAGCTCTGTCTGCCACTGCTTCCAATCCCATCCCTGGGTGACAGAGGCTCTCGGACGATCGACTGTTTCATGGTAGAGGGAAAAACGATTGAAGTCGACTCTGGTGACCCCACCCACACACCAAATCAGCGCATTCTTCACTGTCCTTAAGCGGACGCGCGTGAATCGCTCATGACGCCCTATGAGTCGTGCCTTGCAGGGTTGCGAACTTACAGAATAATTTGGTTCTAACGCAGACGGCCAGATTATGATGGTTCTATTGGGTGACCTTTATGGCACTTTCACTTGCGTGAGGCCCGAGTTGATGCAGTCGAGCTCGCGTATAGTGATGGACCAGTACGTGTGTGGTACACATAAACGAAGCTTTTCCTGTTATTGTGGTCTCTCCGCGCCAACTCACCGCTAGTCGACATGACGCGGTATTTTCATGGTGGAAGGGGAGGAAGATGGACCAATGCATCGTCTTCCGAATCACGCGTAAGTCGTATCCGTTGGGTTGCTATCTACATCGTTGTTTGAAAATGTTGAACCTGTTAGTGAACCTTGATGACGCTTTTTCTTCTGCTCAATTCGGTTACTTGTGGCAGCATCGCGAGCAGATGTAAGCCATGGTTGGTAATTTTTCTTATTTCGATGACCCTGGATAAGCTGTAGGGCGGATAGCCGTAAAGTCTGCATTCCCATTCGACGGGCTGTAGGATTGATGAGCCCCACAGGCCATGCTTAAGACCAGCGGGGTCTAGGTGATAATTGGTCAACGATATGGATCGCAGCATACCACAGGGCCTACCACCTGTTCCAATCTCACCACTAGATGCCTCGACCCCGCCATTGTCCAAGGTCATTTGCGATTTACCCATTGGCATGTCTGCCCCTCCTACATCAATCCTCCTCCCCCATCACCCCTCTATTCCTCTAGCCGGCCAGGCAATCAGGAGCTGGCGCTTGTGGGGCACCTCGATCAGCCGTTACCGCCACCCCAGTTTACCTCATCACCAGCAAGGCGCTCCGCGTCTGAAGCCCTCAGTCTGATTTTGGATGAAGTTGGCAGCCGAGGTGGAGTAGGACTTGCCGACCGCCAGCACGCCGTTCCCGCGTCACCACCCTTCTCGGTTAAGTACGCCTGGGAGACCACGTTCTCTCTCCTCTCACAGGAGGTTGATGAGGATGAGGAGGATTCTGCTGTGGTCTCGCCGAGGGCCTTCAGCCCACCGTCTACCTCCTCTCAGCTGTTCGAGCATGGTGGCGAGTCCGACCAATTCCTTTCTAAGAAAGACAGGCGCATGTCGAAAAGTCTGCCCAACTTTTCACGTTAGTTGCACCCCTCCAAGAACTTAATTTTGCCCGCTGGCCGGGCGCGCTTAAGATCTATTTTATCACGATCTCTCTCTCTCTCTCATTTAGCCCCAAGCTCCCTAAAAATAAGCGCAAGGCCCCGAACTAGGGAGTTTTCATATTAATGTACCCTGCCTATAGTCTGAGTGAATATCCAGGAGGATGTTAGACTGGATTCTTCACCCTGCCCTGCTAGAGCTCACCACTGGCTCACGGTGCGCGTTTATATGGCAGCGAAAAGTCCGCGTGAATTCATAACTACTGCCGTATAGACGTGTGGCAGAAGGCTTTGAATGTAGGCCTTCACGCCGCATCAGCAGCTTCCGAGCCCAACAGTTGTTGGTTGACAGACTTGGACAGTGCAATAAATATGGCAGGCTCGAATCTCTCACGATGCGCTAAGAGTCGTTGTTGTTGTTTCGACGGTACACCCCAGTTCTTCTTAGGATTGAGAGTCAGACTGCGATAACCCCCACCTATGTACGATCGGTGCTGTCCTGAATGTGATCTAGTTTAGGTCATGCTAGCGTCTTATTTGAAACTATCTACTTCTTCAAGTTGATAGCCCATCGGTTCTGTAACCATACAGGATAGCTAGGGCTTTCTCGGGATTGATATTGTGCAAAAGATTCTATGCATGTCCCGAAGCACTTTAGATGTTGATCGGAATTTTTTTAACGGTGAAGTTCTTCGAGTTTTCACTCGGGGCCCTATTCCAATGCCCATTGTCTCAATTTTTCTCCTGAATGTTGTAACTCGACCATTATTAGTAGTGGGCGTGAAATAAGCTTCAACCCATTGAGCATTTAGAAGAAGTCGTGCCCTCTTGAATTCTAGCGCTTGCATCAGAATGGGAGTTTTAGAGACGTCACAGGGTCTCTAAACCTGCGCCTGAAGTGTGCTACTCGGTTTGAGTATATTCCAGTATTTTTAAGATTTGTAAGAGACGCAGGAAAGGGCCTTTGAAGAGGACACAACACAGCTGGAAAAATCTCAAATTAGTCGGCACTTTCGAAGACTGTATTGCAAGACATTGTAGGCAAACTATGCGTAGCTTACGTGCGAACTAATATGTGACCAGCTAGCTTACGCACGAGGGAACAAGACACTTTGCTAATATTGCTATCGTTTCCCTCTACGCGTCGCCATCAGCGGCCCTCCAACGCCGCAGAGGAACATCCTTCGGTCCGCTTCAAGATTTGGATGGATGACTCCCTCGCTGTAACCTGCTAATTGTTGACTGTACCCTAGATAACCGGACTCGATCGGAGGACTACTCATAAAATCACCTTATTTACCGTTTCTGGGTTCGACTGTCAGTGCGACAATGTATACCCTTTAAGTCAGACCACCACTTACGCTGTTATGTTTGTAATCTGACCGGTTTCTTCAAGACCGCACGCGCGCGTAAGATGATGGGGGCGTTAAAATCTAGTCGATCGTCACCAGGCAGGCACGCTTTTAACTCTCACACCAAGCGCGCCGCGTGGTTAACTTGATGACGCAGGGATGTGGTGACTGCCAGTAAGATCAGTAGGATAAACCACGAGGATGACGACAGATCGGACTGGTAACCTGGGTCAAAATATACACTGTTTACTGTTAGTCTGCCTCTACTTCTAATAGCCGCTATGCGGCTACCGGCGGTGCGGGCTCGGGAATGAGCCCCAAGGCAGAACGGGACGAGTGAGTTTCGTTAGTGATCGGTGAGCGTTCATCAACGAATGTCCATATTCCCGATCTAAACCGGTAATACGACGAGCCCGTGGCTAAATTTTTAGAGCGTTGGACTTCCGATCAACAGGTTGCGGGTGGGTCATCACCGGGGTAGGGTATGATTGGCTGATGATGGCTAATGAGCCGGAAATGGCCATTCCAGTCTTTGCCGGCATTGCTAATCTGCCTTTACTACTACTACTACTACTACTACTACTACTACTACTACTACTAATACTACTAGCCGATATGCGGCTGCTGGTGGGGCTCGAGAATGAGCCCCAAATCAGAACGGGACGAGTGAGTTCTGTTAACGAACGAATATACTGTTTTGTTGAACTTTTCACGTTTCCGCTTATTATAATTGGGATAGCTAGACTGAATCGGACGACTTTTCACAACCTTTTGACGTTTTTGGGTTAACTGTCAATACGACAATGGTCAATGGCCGCTGACCTTTACAGACAGCTGTTTATTGGCGTACAGTGGATAATACCCAGCGGTTCTTTAATCGGCCAGGCTGGCTGGGACTTTGTAAAAATTTGGATTGTACAACAACCTCTCGGAATGCCGCGGAACACGTTGAATTTTGATCGGAATCCTTAAAAAACAGTGACCTTTTCTGAGTTCTTCGTGTATGTCCTATTTCAAAGCCCTATGCTTCCATTTTTCAATCGCTTGGTAACACTTCATCGTGGCTATCAGTAGCCATGAAAAGAAATGTATTCCTTTTGAGCATTAGTGAGAAACTGCGTTTCTATGTTCGACGACAGCGGTGCATGGTTGCTGAGCTTTGCACACCAACACCGGGTGTTTGTATCCGCAAACTTTGCTCTCCTACGCTGGTCGTACAGCCCAGTCAGCTTGCTTAAATTCTAATCGGTTTAAGGGGGCGCAGCTGGACGCATAACAGCGAATTCGGACGTGTTGCCGAAATAAGCAATACCTAGGGGGTTCAGACCATGTTAACGTTGGCACACGTTATTGGGACTCAAAATGTCTAGTTTCAGACGCCTTGATGTAGCGAAATTGCGATGGCACCGCGCTGCCGAAGCTCTAAACACAGAAAGCCTGGAGGTCATCGTTGAGGTCATCAGTTTGTGAAAAAACTGTGAGATTTATTGGGTAAGCATACCGGTGGATGGTCGCAATGCGTAGCCCAATCTTGTGCATCAGGAATAGGTGAAACGTAGGAGAGCAATCGGGGCTTATTTGCTTCATCCCGTCATCTGGCTTCCGCAAATGCGCTGGCAACTCAGATTCGCGAAGATGTGAATTCCGGGGGATAGTCGGAAAAAATTAAATTTGCTCACCGGCACAGATTTGTCCTGTTGAGGTTTTGGAGATCTTGATCGACTCTTTATTTTCAAAGTCAAGCTAGTCGGCCTTGGACTGGGCTCATCTTGTTCTGGGCTGTATGTATGTATTGACGCAGGACTTCATAAGCCGTAGAAAGTTCTATCTGCCTATTGGTGGAGTTGGCATCTGAATACCATGCCTCAAGCGTAAGTTGTTCTTCTTTTGTGGTACCTCGGCCTAATATTGTCGCTTCTTGAATTTCAAAAATGTGGCACGAGTTGCAAGCTGCGAGTTTGGGTCTAGCGGTTCACCGATTGAGTTCTTTATCGTTCGCGGTCATTTAGTGTATACTATGAACTCACAAAACAACCTCCGCTGCTAGCTCTGCATTCAGATCGGCCGCTACAAGACCGAGCGCACGATCGCGGGGGCGTTGAAACGTCGCCAGAAAGGCGCTTTGAACTCTCATACCAAGCCCACCGCGTGATCTATTCGAAGATCACAACTCAGTTGCTACACTGATATCAGATTGAACCGCTAATATAGCTCAAAATTGGCACCCAAATTCTAAATCCGTAAGCTATTACTGAGAGTTTTAGCAGATTTGAATAATTCATTTGACCCAGTTGTGCAAAACTCGACTGGCTAGGTGAGATTCGAACCCACGACGGGAAGAGGAAGGCCTTAGTACAGGCAACGTGCTTACTACCCGAGCTACGAGGCCCCACCGGGAGCCGTGTATTTAATCACGCTTGGGTCTATTTACCCATCCAGCCTACTGCAACGAATGGGATCCACCAATTCTGATACAGCAAGCTGGCTGTCCAAGCAGGATTTCTTAAGCAAGCAATCCAGTATCTACCATATGTGGCGAAACTCACGGCTCGTGGTGGGGTCTCATAGTTCAGGTGGTTGGAGCGTTGGCTGTACTTAAACCTTCCACTTACTGTCGTAGGTTTGAATCCTATCGAGGCCGCCGAGATGCTCCTAACTGGTTCAAATGAATAAACTATTTTTCTTAGTGATTGACTTCGTCTTAATTAGTGTAGTTTTCTAGACTTAAGTAGTCAGAAGGATTCGCAACATCCGACGAGTTACCACTAGAGTTCCGTGCCTGTCAATATCGTAAGTGTACCTTGCTACTTTTTTCCTCTTGAAGGGCTATGTGAAGGTTCCAGCCAGTTTTAAATGGGTTTGATATCTACTTGCTTTTTACAGAGTTGTACTGAACGCTTCCCCGAAATCTTGCACAGTACCTAAAAAGTCGTCATACGAACAGCCTCAAAGACGACAGTTTTTTTCATGGAATACTCGTCTAGTAAGGAACCGGCATCGATTACGGCCAGCCGCGGAGTTAAATCGAGGACTGGAAACCTCCGCAGTCCAGAAAGATAACAATCCACCCTCGGTCGAAAGAGTGGTATGCACAATTTTCTTCCAGTTACGTGCGACTGGTAGTATCGATTCATATACTCATGGCCGTCATCTTTTGAGAAAGTCGGCTATTTTGACTAGGCTGAGCTGGACATGCTCCCCATGCCTTTTGTGGCATTTTATTAACCTCTGCCCTGCTAATCTAAAATTCGACTTTTGTTCTGCTATGGAAATTTTCAGTGCGTTGTAAAAACTTTTATTTCTTATTGTTACCGTCTGTACGGAGATATTGCGCTATTTTTGGCTGCGATGCATTACTGAATCTACCCAATTTTGTATACGATTGTTGCGCGTGCACGTTATTTGTCCGGCAGCGCTTGTGCGTCCAATCCTGTGCCAAACCACTAGTGACCTTTATGATGCGCCATGAGGTGGTCACTGGCTAGGACAGCATAAATCTACAATATAACTACTACTGAAATCGTTTCAGTAATAATAGTATCAATGTTTAATCCACGGATTGTGCCGAACTCCTGCCTTTTAATGGGACACACTTCATCATATCTTTTTTTGTCTTCTGTACAATCCTTTTTTAGCACCGATAAAGAAATTTTTGCTTTGTGAACTTAGGGGCCTTTTTTTGAATTTGGTTCAGAAAGAGAAAACGCTTCCATCAGTTCCGCTAGCCCTGGCTTCTTGGGCTCACCGCTAAAGGATCATTCGGACTCCTCCAAGCTCCTAATCTCCACTGAGCAACGCAGTGCTATCATGCCTGCACTTTACTCGGCTTTTAGACCCTTCAATACAAGTTCATCCGCTTGCGATTGCTTCAGCGAAGGTGATGAAGATGAGTTATCGGACTTGTCTTCTGATAAATCGCAATCAGCAAATGTGAGTTACCGTTTTCTCGCAGCCATTAGGCTCTCCCCAACTCCGTTGATGCTTTAACCTCCGTGCCTGCCTTGTTCACTTTTCAAGCTCTCAGAACTCGCGGCGGTCCTCCGTCTTCCCCCGATAGCCATGAAGGCCATTCAGGAGATTTTTCACGAAGGTACGGAGGTCCACCATTGGTTATCCAAGTTGGAGGATTCGCTCTATCAACCACCGCCTCCGATCACTTGCTCGGAGCAGGCGCTCTCTCACGCCTACTGTCGTGTGCAACATGATATTCCAAGGCGCGAGCTGGACAAGTGTCTCAGTGAACTTGAGGTCTGTGAAGCTGTTTGTTTGAATAGTAAATGGTTCTCGTCTGATCGCAGGAGCTGTTTTCATTTTCTTAACGCTTGTGCCTGAAACCCACGTAGGCAAAGTTTTCAGCTTATTTACTATCATCATCCAGTTAACCTTACAATGACCACAGATTGAGAACATCAGAGGTTCGAGCCAACCACTCTTCTACGCCTACACACATTCTCCATCTCGATATGAAATATTAAGGACTGCGTCAGAGTGGCATGTAGCTGATTATAGGGCGAAATATTTCCGCCCAAATTTGGCTTTTAAATTCCATGATTAACTAGACTCCAATTTGAATGTCACACGTTTCCGACGTGGGGCTCGGATAGGAGTGGCCGGCGACATTTGATCAGGTCTGGTTCCTTCTCCATGTAGCTTCTATTACACACTCACACATGCGAGATCCCAACCGCCCACCACTTTGTGTGAAATTCCGGTGTATTGTTTTGGGAGACAGGTCTTGTGTGTGAAACGCGCAGACGGGCCGTCCAGCTCTGTCAGCCGTTGCGCTCTCGCATTATCTGTTGATACACCCGCTCGGACAATTAACTCGTGCCCGGGAGAGGCAAGAGAGCATTAGGTCAGCTCTCAGCACATCTGACGTGCCTGAATCTATCACTGTGCACTGAAAGCCGTGACGTGGAAGGATGCCAACGGACGGGATACCTCGGACGGAGCTTTAGGTTGCAATGACTCCTTTATGTGGCCTTTGTTTCACTCCCACTCTGCGGGATCCGAGCCGCCTCTCTTTCCTTGTTTTGTGAAATCCTGACCCTTTTGTGCGCGAACCCGGGCTGTAGTAACACGCCTAGGCGCGAGTTCACGTCGTACCGGTATTTTCGAATTTGTCAGGACAGCGGGCTCAGGTGAATGGGAAAAGAGAGAGTGTGGTAGATGCAGCGCAAGGCTGTTATCATTTTAAACTGATTCGCGCACAAATCACCGTGCTGCTGTGGGGGGACTTACGGTGGACACCGTCTGAATCGATGATCGAACTGTCGGCCCATCCATGTGATTGTTGCTGATATCTATATAATTCCCTTTCCCTACCTACGCTGCTTCCTCACACCTGTTTTCCTCTATTTCAGTTCTATCACCAAAAGCTGGATGATTGGCGAGAAGAACTTAACAATCTGATGACATCTCAACGCGAGAGGTTTGAAAGACTCAGTAGAAACAACCAAAAGCTTGGCACCTTCTTACTCTCAGGTCACTCCTCACTCTACTTCGTCTCCGATTGGCTCGATATGCTGATACTGAGGTGCGTTCAAAACTTCCTTTTGGTTTGCATTGTATAGATGCTACGAGCTTTTAACGGACTCGTGGCCGCTTTGGTAGATAAGGTGGCCACCTCGCCTAGAGATTACGCCATACTGAGGCAGCATCCTACTAACCAGAAATCAGTAGCCACTTGTATTTGGTAGGCCATTTCGTTGTTCCTCCAATCTGAAAAGAAACTTGGTGTTCGACTGGACTGCATTAATTCCCTCTGGACGAATATCACTGCCTGATGTGTTCCCAGACAGAAAAACGTTAGCAGATCAGATTATACTGTAGGTGTCGAAGTGATTCCATCCTCAGAAAGGACATCTGCTCCTGGAATAGAACTTCTGGCTGGTACGCTTAATGACGGGAACTCCGCACATCGTTCTGCATAAGAGCGACCGCCGACGTACTATCTCTCGCTCGCTCGCTCTCTCACGTCAGTTCGACCGTTGTAATCCGACGACGTTCACCGTATGCTCAACGGAACTGTGGCGCAGGAACGGTGACTTGCACGTAAATTAGTTTTAAGTAATAGTAGACTTGCATAGCATCTATCGCACTCCCTCTTCCCTTACCCGCCTCTGCCCAGTGTCAAGACATATTCAAGGAGACCGGAGATGGGGTCAGCGCTGATGATTCATCTCCGACGGAGCGGGGTGCAGCATGAACCTGCACCAACGCGTGCCCATGTTGAGACCGCATTCCAGAATAATAACGCCTGTCAAGGCCCCCCTTTCCCTGCGCCCACGATTGACAACAGCGTTAGCAACGGTCGAATTGCTTAGGCAATGTGGTGCATCGCGAGGTCTGCTTCCAGCCGACTGTGCGCAATGCCTGCTGACTCCTCAGCTGACACGAACCGCCCTCTAGGTATTTTTCTTCTCGTCGCCGCCGCAACTGCCGCCACCGCACTGGTCGCAGAAATTCCTCGCTGAAGTTTTTTTACTCTGATGCTTTCAGTCATAACGTGTTTCGTTCTAGCTCGCATCTTATCCGAACTGTTTTTTAGGCGAACCGCGGTGGAACGAGAACTGAAATGTCAGTTGCGTTGGCTGGACTTGATGAACCTTGCGGAGCACGATGTGCGAGTTCAGTTGCGAGAGATGACCGAGTTGGCGAGACCGGTCCTCAAGGAGTCGCACAGACTCATTTTTGAACTTCTGTGCAGACAGAAAGAAGCCCAGCAGACCATGATGGGTTGGCGCAGCGCTCCTCGTGAGCCACAAACTGGATCCAGCCGCGGCGGCAACGGCGGTCTGCGTCGACGGCGAAGCGCCTCACTGCCACTCTTAGCTGGAGAGACGGCCAGTAGTTCCACTCTCCTGTCGACGGCACCGTATCTTCTACAGCGTTTACAGGTGATGCCCTGTTTTTGTATTCTTGCACTTACTGGTAATTAGTATTGAATAAGTCTTCCGAGCCGTATCGTGAGAAGGACGAGGTTTGAAGGTTGATGTTGTTCCTTCATGTCTGTCTTACCCCTGTAAACCTCAGTAAATTGCGACTCTCCGACTTCGTCTGTCAGAGATTAGGAAGCTAAATTTGCTAATCTTACAAAAGTCGCTTTCGTATGCTATGGAAAAATTCACAATCTTTATTACCATTTTAAATTATGTGGTATATTACCTCAACCAGTCACGTATTCCAGTGTATCATGGTATCGAGGGGAAAAGTGACGTCCTTTAGATTGAAATCATTGTCTAGTTGAATACCATCTTGCTTTAATGAAAATTCTATCGAGATAACCAGAAATAATCAACACTGTTCGTAGTGTGTACCAGATGGGTGCGCGAAGTTGTTTTAGGTTTGTGCGCTATCCGCATCTGTTATCTTTTTGGGCTAGGTACATTTTAAAAATAAGATATGGTCCGCCAGCTGGTAAGTTTGGGTGGTCGTAGCTCTGGAACTACCGTTTTCCTTTGATTGTTGTTTGAAGTCAGGAGGATATCCATTTTGGGCCGAGCTCCGACTGAGGTTCTGAATATTCCCCAGGAAAGTCGTTCCGTACGCTCTCCTTCATCTTAAATTTACAGGAGTCCTCCTCACAACTCCAATTATCAGATTAGGGTTCGTTATGGCCCTTGAGAAAGCTATCACCAATAACGCCTCTAGCTCAATTAGCGCACCAGAAGGCAATCGTCCTCGATGAAGAGAGGAGCCAAAAGGTATGCAACTCCTTGCACATGAACTACCCTTGTCCGATGTGGTCTCTGATGACGGAGTTCGAGTTGGACAGAGTAAGGATGACATTGTCTCCCGAATCGAGGCTGCTCGTCGGGTTTTCTCAAGCCTTATAACGTGCCTATGGACCCGACGCGACATTTTTTATCACCACGAAGATTCTCGTGTACTGTGCATCCGTCCGGCCTGTCCTTCCCTATGGCAGTGAATGCTGGGCTTTACGTGTGAAAGATGAGCGACAACTGGAGGCATTTGACCACCACTGCAGCTATCGGCCCAGACGGCTCCAGCCAGGTCCCACAACGATGCTTCCTTCCGCCAACTCGGAAAGATGACGGCAAAATCGGCTAGGGAAGACCGGAATAAATATTAGGCTGAAATAGCGACCTCGATGAAGCAGGCCTCAAACGTAGGTGACACTCCGAATTATCCGTCAAGTTAGTGGTAGGCCCTCTGAGCGACTCTGTTCCTGACGTGAATGGCAGCTTCATTGCTGAAAACCCGGCCAAGGTCGAGCGCTGGCGTTAGCACTTCGAGAACTTTCTCAATTTCGATACCGAGCCCAGGACCCCCTTACAACTTGCAACGGAGTCTCCTCCCTCTCCTGCTGTTGCAGTGCCATGCGACTCCCCCTTCTGATGGAGAAGTCACTGATGCCATAATAAGGCTGCGCAACAACAAGACACCTGGAGAGGACGGTATACCCTCTGAAGTCTACAAGTCTTGTGTCGACACACTGGTGCCCTGGCTCCATGAAGTGATTGTACAAGCGTGGAGAGAAGTGGTTGTTCCTAATGACCGGGGCTCAGGTATCCTTGTGCCTGTTCACAAGAAGGGAGACAAAACGAGATGCGAAAACTACCGTGGCATAAGACTTATCGACTTTGCGGCTAAAGTCTTCGTTATTGCCCTTCTTAGGCGATTCCAGGCTGTGGAGAGAGTAATGATGACATTGTCTCCCGAATCGATACTGCTCGACGGGTTTTCTCAAGCCTTAGAAAGTGCCTGTGGACCCGACGCGACATTTCTATCGGTCTGTCGGTCTGTCCTTCTCTATGGTTGTGAATGGTGGGCTACACGCATGGAAGATGAGCGAAAACTGCTTGAGGACCACCCTTCGAGTGCATTACGCCGACTTCGTCTCAAATGACATAGCCCGCACTCGCTGCGAAAACAACTCAAGGATATCGCAGGTCATCTAAGAACGACTAGTAAGGGGTTTAAACACGTTAGTCGTCGCCCAACCCATGAGCTCAGTGTTACTTCCCTCGATCCGGCACCGCTGCCCGCTTGGAGGCGTCGAAAATGGGGTCAGCTGAAAACCTGGCGCGACACAGTTCGTCAAGACATGGAAGGCGTTGTTGGACCTTCGGTATTCTGCGTTCGTCGTTGGCTGCTGCCGCGGATCGTCACGCGTGGAGAGACACAATCCGTTACATCATATTGCAGCCATAACAAGCACAAGTACAAGCGAATAAAGTTCTTGTTTCAGCGGTCGAGTCGACTTCTCAACTGCTTCCTGCGACTCCGACTTTCGACTCTGTCGGCAATGGTATTTACTACACTTTCTGTTGATTTGTGTTTTACTTTTATTATCTATCTTCACAGGCGGTGCTGGAGTCTGCCTGTTTAATCGGCGCCCAAGCTCAGCTCTGCCGACCGCAGTGTTCCGATGACAGGGGGCAGCAGCAGCATCCGCCGTTGCCGAAATACGCCTCCGAACCGTCAGCAGACATTCACGAAGAGAGCGAACGCATTAGGCGACAGATGAGTGACGCGATGCTGGGCCTCTGCCAGGCCCTGCTTAACCGTAACCCGTTGAACTCACGTCATCGCATCCGTGAGCACTCTTCGCCACCGTCTAGCCGGGCGTTCTCCACCGCCGTCTCATCCAACCACCCAGTCGTCGCCTGCTCTCCGCCAATCCTTAACCGCGGTAGTCGTTGCTGGAGGCCACGGCGATCCATCCTCCTCTGCTGCCTTCTCTTCCTCCTTCCCCTCATCTGCTTTTTCTGTAGCCGCCACCTCGCGGACCATACATGCCACGATCATTCACTGTTTTCTGGGCTGGCCTCGAGCTTTTCATTTCCCCTGCCACCGCCGCAGGGACCCCGTTTAATTTGACTGAGTGTCCGCCCCCCGCCCTCCTCCCACCGCCCTTTCTCCCCGCCCCACTTTCCCTGCATGCGTTCTTTTGAATACACCTAATTACCCGTTTTAGAGGTCTTGAACGCAGTTCATAGAGATCTCAATGTTTATTGTCATTGCGACAGAAAAAAGTGTGGACACCCTTTGAGATCTCTAGGCTGTGGAAGGACCGAACACTTGAATTAATTATTTTAGCCCTGACCACGCAATCTGTCGACTGGAATTGGTACACTTCGAATGCGCATGTGAGTGCTCTTCACCGGGCCGACCTGATTGATTGTAGAAGCAGGGGTGCGAATTCTAAAATGATTCCTCATGAATGAAGGAAAAAAGGGTGAGCGCTCGGGAAGTCGAGTAGGACAGTTGTTCTGTTCTCTGACGGTAGTCAGACTGGGGTCCAGACGTACTCGTCGTCGGCGATCAGATGATTTGATCACCCTTCGAAATGGCCGCACCCGTGGAAGTGCTAGACTATTGAGGCCTGGTTCTATTTGTTTCGTAAAACTAGGTATGCTCAGGTCAGGTCGGTCAGACGATTCCGATGACGAGGCCTCCGGCCTGGACCGCTTGTTGACAGAGAAGCCTCTACAGAGGATGTTCACACCTCAAAATCGAAAGTGTGCCATTTCTTATGTCTGAAATCGGATCTTCAATTTGTTTTAATAAGCCAAACGTCAGTACAAAAGTTGTATAGTATGCCTTACTAAGGAAAAACTGTTGCATTATAAAAATAGAGCAAGCTTACTATTGATCACAGAGAAGTAGGCTATGCTCGTCCAATTCATAGGAGACTTTCAGGTAACCGTTTATGATATACAATCAAATGGAACCTTGGATAGAATCACTGCTAAACATTATTTCAACTAATATGATTAGTCTTGACAGGAGCAGCTCGTATTTTGACCTAGACATTTCCTCTTTGGCGTGAGGTTACGCAGCGTGTTTGTCTCTTTGTTCTCCAGAGTTCTCGCAGCAATAGCATAGCACCCATTATTGGTGCGAAGATGATGGAGGCTGTGAAGGTAATTTTTGACTTATAAGCTATCATCAGCCAGTCCTAACCAACCCTGATTTGGGACAATCTTTTCGTTAGGATGGAGGTTTCTTTTGACGATTTAATATTTTACTGGATCTCTGGGCGCCTCGGTCCATCATGCACATTTTGGCATTACCAAGTGTAAAAATGTTTATGAAACGTCGAATTGAAGTATTTGAAACAGATTTTTTTGCATTTTGTCCGGAATTTTTATGCAAGCGCTGCAGTTTCAAAGTGTTACCTTCAGTAAAATGTCCTTGTTCAGTTAAAAAACGGCCAAATGTAGCGTCACTGGTCTAATTGATAAGGCGGAGCTCACCTCAATGACCGCAATGTGAGTATCAGCCAATAGTCCAGGCGAAAATTTTTCTGAATTAAATTGGCTGCCTTTTGCGACTATGGGGGGGGTTAACGCATTAGGTTGCTGGTCAGCTAGTCTTATCGTGAATTGATTTTCAACTGTTAAACCTTGTGCTGCCTGTCAGATTTTCCAGTTGTCGACATTTCACAGCACTATGTTTTTTGTTAGTTAGTCGTGTCTTCCAACCTTTAGGTTATAAGTTTGCGCCCGAAACCACCTCTGGTCTTCTTTAATTTGTCTTGACACCGGACACAGGCGGGTGAGGGAAGAGCGAGAGTGCGCTAGCTGCAGCGCAAGTCTACTATCATTCAAAACTGACCCACGCACAAGTCACCGTCCTTGCACCACTGTGCCGTGGAGCACACGATGGACCTCGTCGAAATCGACGGTCAGACTGTCGTCGTAAGTCAGAAATTAGGCGTAAACTACCTGTTCCATGTTAGGAGGTGAGCCGATAACCCTTCTTTTGACATAGAGGGTAAAATATTGTTAAATTACAATCTTCTAGATGAGGAAGAATGGACGATTGATGTCGATCTCAACAATTGCCTCAGGATCAACTTGCAAGCTTTGTGGTTTGAGCAGGCTTCTCTTCTAGCGAATTCTTTCATGTCCCTCCGCACACCTAAGCTCCATGTTTGCCTTCGGAACACGTTCTACTGTCGTTAGAAAATCGATCTTTGTGTTTCAGCCGCAGAAACAACGAATCTTAAGTGGCAGTTCGAGCGTTGTCACCAACGATGTCTACCGTTTGCCGCATGGCAATGCGAGCTAAGGGACGCTGGCTTGCGCAGCATCTATCAAGTCCTCTCCTCCCTCACCTACCTGGCCCCGGTACCAGGATGGCCGGAGGTAGGATCCGCTGCAGTGGCTCACTAAGCCATGCACACCGTCTACGCGTGTCACACACACCTTGTTTGTGCAGTCTGACTAAGCTATACACACCGTCTACGCGTGTCACACACACCTTGTTTGTGCAGTCTGACTAAGCTATACACACCGTCTACGCGTGTCACACACGCCTGGTTCATGAAGTGGTTCACTAAGCAATACACCCCGTCTACGCGTGTCACACGCCTGGTTCGTGCAGTGTCTGACTAAGCTATACATCCCGTGTACGCATGTCACACGCCTGGTTTGTGCAGTGTCTGACCTAGATATACATCCCGTCTACGCGTGTCACACACGCCTGGTTTGTGCAGTGTCTGACTTAGCGATACATCCCATCTACGCATGTCACACGCCTGGTTCGTGCAGTGGCTGACTAAGCTAAACAGACCGTCTAATTGTACCACAGAGGCCTGGTACGCTGAAGATTGTTCTGAATTGCACACAAGAATGGTGGGGGAAGGCTGATAGGCTACCGGCCTAGGAGTGCCATCGAGGCCACCGTAAGAAGGAGCCATTGCCGCCTGACTCTCCGTCCTGAGAGAGGGATCGAGGTATTCCAGTCAGTTAGCAGCCTTCCAAGCCATGGCTTTTAGCGCACCGTGATAGCTTTAAAGCGTACAGTGCCGACGCAGTCACCAGGGGTAATCTCACACTTAACTCACTCTTCCATGCACGAGTTCACTGACCTGACAGTCATCTGACGTGGGGATTAGGCGCAGGTGGCCGGCGTTGCTTGAACCTGCACCTAGACGTACCCCTTCTATTTGGGGTATTTCTCCTGGGTACTGAACCCGAATAACACTTGCAGAACCTTATTTATCTCCTGTGTTGGTCCTACGCATCTCCCGTGTGACCTGTTGGAGGGGGGACACACAAACACTCAGCACCGCATTGTTCATGAAAAAAGAACGAACATCGACTTTGCCTACAGTGAGAGGTGGGATGTTTCTGGCCAATTTATTAACTTATGAAAAGAAGTATAATCGCTTCTTTCCCTGTTTCCTTAAAGTATTTACTAAAGAAACCTGTATCTATGGCTAGCTGATAACGGTTACTAAGCCAGAAATGTCCATTCCAGTCTGCCTTGTCTTTGTCGGTAATGCCATTATGCCTATATCATTAGCTTCCGTGTGGCTGCTGGCGGGGCTCGAGAGTGAGCCCCAAGGCACAAGTGAAGCCCATAACCGATCGGTGAACGCTCATCTAACATTGTTCACATTCCAGATCAAAACCGAAAAGGCAACGAGCTCGTTGCGCAGTAGGTTAGAGATTTGGACATCTAACCAGCAGGTCGCGAGTTCGAGCCTCGGGTGCAGCAAAACCTGGGGTTGGGTATGGTTGACTGATGACGGCTAATAAGTCAGAAATTGCCATTCTAGTCTCCCTGTCTTTGTCGGGATTATCATTACCCCTGTGTCCATATACCTAAACGTCCATAGAAAGGGAGTTCGTGCTCGTTATTGAGGGAATTGAATACAGGTTTCTTCTGGCTTTTGGGTTTATGAAACAGAAAATCTTTGGCTATGAGACACTAGTGTGTAGTTTTGCGCTGGTAAACAGTGCTCAAACCGAGGTTAAAGCGAAGGTTTCTAGGAAGACTGAGTTCGGTACGGTGGCCAAATTCATTCAGAACTTATGCAAGCCCAGAATGAAGCACCGCAGTCATAGGCAGCATGATTGACAGGTCTAACCAATTGGCAACTACAGAAAGGGTAGAAATTTCACGCAGCTGATAGACTTTGCGGATGGAGAGCATGTACCAGGTTGGCAGAGTTGAGACCTCCAGGTGATAATTTAGCAAGGATTACTGATATTTCCCTCCCGCCCTAACGCAGGGGGCGGCCTAAAAATCGATAATCAGAGGACCGGCCAACCAACAACATGAGAAGTTTAGCTTGATTTACGCGTGGGTAAAGCTTTTGACAGTTGTTTCCATCCACGCAGGTGGGCGCATACTAGTAAAAATGATGTCGGATGCGTACCAATGTCAAATTAGAAATGGGCTGTTGGAATTTACTATACACGGCAGCGGAAGGACATGTTAACAACAGGCGCTGGCCTTCGCTGAAGGCCAGAGGAAGTAGAACTGTGAAGGCCCAGCAACAACTCCCACCAGCATTTCACTGTCAACCACAGTCGCCATTGCGTAAATTGGATAACCAGAAAGCGCAAGGAGGCAGTCAAGGCTTACTACAGCCGCCTTAAATGAAAACGCAACTAAGGTGGACTCTTAAAGGCTCGAAGGCCATGAGACCACCTGCACGAAGCCCAGTATCGAATTTAGTTTGGTCTTCACGGGAAGTGGCTCACCGTGGCCTGGGACACATTCCTAGGGCATAAAGCACAGACCCATCCAATGCAACGGCCTCAGTCAACGCAAACAAAAACTGTAACATAATGTTCTGTTTGTTTTCTGAATTTGTTTTATATGTAACCCTTGAATTTGAGTTTTATTCACGTATCAGAAAGGTGCAAAAAAAGGAAGTAAGGTCGAAAAGAGTTAGCGAAAAGGACAATTCGACTGGCCGGATATGAAGAGGAAAGTCTAGTAACCCACTAAAGGCCCGTGTGGCCCAGGATACCGCTGACGGGTGTTCACCGGCAACGAAAAATGTCCATGCGAAGGGTGCTGTGTGGCTATCAGATTACGACAAATTTATCCCAGGCTATTGCGGAAACATGTTCGCCGATTACTAAGGAATGTCCATGTGGGGTGCAATGGAAAGCCCAAGGTAGGGGCTGTGTGGCTTATCAACGACTGGAAAATGGACTGACAGACTAAGGTCCTCGTCGATGAACGCTCACCGATCGCGTAGGGAACTCACTCATCCCATTCTGCCTCGGGGCTTACTCTCGAGTTCCACCAGCAACCACACAGTGGCTAGTATTTTGGACAGATGAACATTGCCGACAAATGCAAGTGGGTCTGGAATGGACATTTCTGGCTCATTTGCTGTCATCAGTTAGGCTTACCCAAACAACTGGGACTCGAACCTGCAACATGTTGGTCAGAAGTCTAACCCTCAAACCATTGAGCCACGGGCTCGTTGTCTTGCCATCAATGTGCCTCCGCCTACGATACTAGTCGCTGTTCTACCTTGGGGCTCACTCTCGACTACTTACCACTTGCTACCTTCGCCATCATCAATCCCAGTACCAGCGATGGGGGCTCGGTTCTAACCTGTCCTCATTGCCATCGCACATTCACTTCACGCGTCGGCCTGATCGGTCACTTGCGAATCCATCGCAAAGGGGCTGGCGAATCAGTGCCTGGAGCACTAACACACGGCAGAAATCGCCGCCTCTACTGCCCTCACTTCCCTCGTGCATTCAATCACCGCATGGGACTATTCGGTCACATGCATATCCATGACACCGGAATTCACTGCAATATCGACAGCACCGATGCCCGACACACCACCTCCACTCGTGCCCTTCCCACCACCACCACCACCATGACTACTACGGACGACAACAATCCAGCCCCTCCTAACCTCTCCTGCCCACACTGCCCCCGCAACTTCGCCCCACGCCTCGGCTTGGTTGGTCACCTGCAAATCCATTGCACTAAAACTGGCAAACCAGTGCCTGGGGGCCACGACATGCATTGGCCGTGCCCACCTACACTGCCCTCACTGCTCCCGTATATTCACGCACCGCATAATCCTATTAAACCGTATGCGTCTCTATGGTAACCTGCGCTAAACCGTATAAACGCACACTGCCTCAACGAACAAGGCACATATCACCGCGCACTATCCTCGCGTGTATCCCTCAGTGCAAGATGATATATTTGAGACTTACGGTTTCTAGACATCTTAGCTTGGAAGGCTGCCAAATGACGCTTTACACCAGACCAGATCCCAGTGTGTGTTGTGCGTTGTGTGGCTGCAATCCATTCTCCGTCCTAACATCGAGAACAACATGTCTACAAGAGTCTTTAACCTCTCGAAAAGGAGTCTCACACCCGCTGAAATTAGCCTACTATCTAAAGGAACAAAATTCAGCCATGCCGATGCAGCACATACAAACTTCCTCGCGAGCCTTGAATCTCTCCTACTGACCTCTGCTGTCCCTGAAGACACGCGCGCAGACATACGCAGCTGCGCCACGGGCCTCTTTCGGCAAAGGAAACACCGCCAAGTTTTATCGATCGACGAAGAAAAAGGATTACGGTCTCTGAAGACTGATGACAGCATAGTTATTGTGCCGGCTAACAAAGGTGGCGCGACTGTCATTATGGATAAAAGTTGATTACACACCACTCGCTGCAGACCCAACAAAAAAGCAGGCCGCAGCCCTAAAGAAGAAAGTGAATGAGCTCACCCGACTGAAGCTGATAAGTCCTGATTATTCCAAATTTATGATTCTCAGTGACCCCCGTATCGCACATGCGTATGGCCTTCCAAAGGTGCAAAAAGCAGAAGCACCACTGAGAATCATAGTACCACCCATTGGATCGCCCACGTACAACCTTCCAAATGGTTATCCAGGTACCTGAAGCATCTGACTGATGGATCAAAATATAGCATCAAAAATTCCCAGGCCTTCCTTCAGGAGATCCAAGGCGTCAACGTATGCCCTGATGAATGCATGCTATCATTTGATGTAGTTGCCTTATTTTCCTCAATACCGCATGACCTGGTAATTGAGAGTGTACCTCGCGGCCTACAAGACAATCCTATCGATATTCCATTGCAACATGTTCTAGATGTGCTTAAACTCTGTCTGAAGAACTATTGTCAATTCGATGGGATACATAATCAACAGGTTAAGGGCACTCCAACGGGCTCGCCTATATCGGGTCTCCTCGTTGAACTCGTATTTTAATTATAGGAGGATGTAATGCGAACTTTCAAGCCAAAATTGTGGCTCCAATATGTAGATGATACCTTTGTTATCATGAAAACCTGTGAGGTTAAGCAGCTGCATCAGAGTATGAATAATATTTTCCCAGCCATGCAATTTACTCGCGAAGAGGCAAAGAGAAATATCCTCCCGTTTCTAGACGTGAGTATTCAAAAACTGGAGAATGGTGACCTGACGACAAGCGAGCACTGCAAAGGCTCAACTGCTGACATCATACTTAACTATGACATCAACCATCCAGCGAACCAGAAAAGGAGTTGCGTTCGAACGCTTTTTCGCCGGGCTTTTCGCTACTGTAGCATTGACGATCTTCTTAAGAAGGAACTTGCTTACTTGTATCGCTTATTCCGACTCAATGGATACCCGGTCAGCCTTATGAAAAACTGTCTCAGACACCAGAGACAACCACAAAGCGTCGAGTCTAATGGAGAAACCGTGTCTACCCTACATACAGGGAATTTCCGAAGCGATCGCCAGACAGTTAAATCGGTTTGGCATCTCCATCGCCCACAAGCTGGCATCCTCCCAGCGCGCAGCACTATCACGAGTCAAAGACCCACCAGTAAAAGAGCAGCATACGAATGTAATTTACCACATTCCGTGTGCAATTGCTCTAGCGCTTATGTAGGCCATACGGGTTGACAAATTGGGACCCGCATAAACGAACATAAACTGGCCATCCACCGACGCGATCACTTGCCTCTCGTGTTTAAGCCCACCATGGAATGTGATCACCGCTTCAATTGGGTCGCAACCGAAATGGTTGCCATGGCTAACACCAAGCAGGCACGAGAATTCCTCGAAGCTTGTCTCTCAAACACAAACAACATCAACCACCATGTCGATCTGGATGCACATTACGAAGTTTACGTGCATGGTTCACCGACTCGCGACGACCTTAAACCAACAATAGCTTTATCCATGTTTGACCAAGTGGAAATCCAAGGACGCGGTATCTTCCCCCTACGAACGCATGAACCACAATCGGGACGTTAACACCTCCCCTCACTCCCCACGTTTATCGTACCACGTTTCTCGACACCCCTCCCATGAACGTCTGCTGGTCTGCCCCCCACCAAGCTTTCATAGTGTGATAATCTACATTCCCACTTTTCATTTCGTCTGATGACGGGCTGGTTTATCCTGCTTGAGAATTCACGAATAGAACTCGATTTTTCCGACGAACCTTCTTTCTTCGTGTATATATATATATATATATATATTGCTAATTGAAGCGAAAATGCGCGTCCCCGGGCATAAATCAGAAGAAGAGGCGATGGGGCGCTCACCGATCGGTTACAGGACTCACTCGTCCCGTTGTGCCTTGGGGCTAACACTCAAGCCCCGCCAGCAGCCGTAAGGCAGCTAAGTGTATAGGCAGAATAACATGACCGACAAAGACAAGGGAGACTGGAATGGCCATTTCTGGCTTATTAGCCGTCATCAGCCAGTCATACCCAACCCCAGGCGCTGCGGCGCCCGAGCCTCGAACTCGCGACCTTGTTGGGCAGAATTCCAACGCTCTACCCAATGCGCCACGAGCTCGTTGTCTTGCCGGTTTCGATCGGGAATATTAACAATGGTAGTAGGGCGCTCACCGATCGGTTACAGGACTCTCTCGTCCCGTTGTGCCTTGGGGCTAACACTTAAGCCCCGCCAGCAGCCGTAAGGCAGCTAAGTGTATATATATATCTTTCCGATCTCCATTGTCTTTGTCGGTTCCACCTTATCACCATATGCAACACGTCGCTATGCGACCACCGGCGAGGGCTGTAGTCTGAGCTCCAGGGCACAACGGAACATACATTTTCCTTAAGCAGATCGGTGAGCCCCACACTATCATCATATTCCCGATCACAACCGACAAATAACGAGCCCGTGGCTCAATGGTAGAGCGTTCGACTCAAATACCAAAGGTCGCGGGTTCGAATCCCAGGTGTGCCACACAGGTTCGATGGTAATGAGATCCAGAGCAGAAGTCTGATAAGGCGATACGGTACACAACCGATATCGTCAGTGGTCTGGAATACTTAGTCAGATATAGCTAATGCTTAAGAGTTCCACATCGCGTAATGGAATGTATGTCAGCAATAGCGGTCAGCGTTTCGAGTGACGTTAACTATGTCTCCTCCTCCTCGACTTGGTCATCTCTCCTGAAATGCTGATATTCCCTGTGTGATATTTCAGAATCAGCTATGTCTGCAGCGAGCCACGTTTCAGTGAAAGAGATACCGTCTGGTTTTTATTTTATCCACTACGTTTCTTAGGTCGTCCAGCTTTTGAACAGGCTTTTTACGATTTGCGGAGATGCTGACAGAGCCTTCCATATTCTATATGCCTTGAGAATGTGGATGGACTTGCCGTCCGTAAGCATCGTTTTTGCATACAATTGAGGGAGATTCAAGTCATGTTTAACTCGCTCCTTTGGAATAATTGAAGCTGACTCCGGGACCCCTTTAATGACTACATTATGTTTTCGACTCAATCGAGGGCCCGTTTGTAACTCAGATCTTTCAGCTGAGTGAGTACTGGTAACCAATTCACTTGGCCCGATAGGTCCAGATGAGCCGGGTGTTGGGATAGGCTGGAGCCAAATCCCTGCACGAGTTGTTCTTCTTAGACCTTTTCCTCTTTGGCTTTACAAACTCGCCAACCTCTTCAACATCGCATGTTGGTGCAACGTCTACCAGCGATGTAGCGATGGGCGGTAAAGCCAGATTAGTGTTGATGCTACCCGAACTAAGTACTGGTGGAGTGGAGCAAGAACTAGATGGGGCTCCCTTCGGAAGTAGCGAAAAATTCGTCTGGTTTACCGGGTTCAGCAATCGCGATATGTTTTAATGTGACTTGTATGTAAGCTTGAAGAAGCTATATATGAATACGAAATTTTGCTTTGTGTTAGGTTTATTACGAACAGGAGCTTTTTTAACAGTTGGGCAAGATATATCTTTTTTAAGTTATATATTTCTTGTCTTAGATTGCTTATTTCCTGCTCCATCCCTGAGAATTTCTGCTGGAGGCTGAAACACCCCATACAAGTTTCGTCTTCGTAAGCTACATTAGTTAAACTTGCTAAACGTTTACCCCGTTTAGCGGGAGGTGAACAAATAGCAGAATAACGATAGTTACAATTGTTTTCTGCTTGTCCATTAACTTGCTTAACAAGATCCCCTGCCAATATGGCCGAGTGGGTAGAGGTGCCGATAGACGGTCCCAAGCAATTTTGTGGTGCAGATTAAAAACTAGGTCGTTGGCCAATTTCTTGTGACAATAAACTTAAGGAACTTGAGTTTTGCATGTTAGAATTGCCACCAAATTAACAGAGAGTCAGTTAGGATATTCAACAATAAGACTATGAAAATATAAGGGCTCAGCCTTTTGTTTGAGCCCCTTCCGCGATTGAAAGCTGATGCAGGGAGCACACAGCCGGCATGAGTTTCAGAAATCAGCAAAGATTGAGGCTATAAATTCCAGTTGAGATCAATCCTGGGGCAGGGAAGAATCCTCAGCAGTATAATTTTTTTTTTTTTTTCAAGCCTCAGAATCCTTACGTCCAAAGTCGAAATTTACGAACTCAGGGGAATATATAGACAATTATTTAATAATTTTTCCAGCACCGTGTCTTCTACACTGAGGTAGAGACTAAAAAAACTCGTATTCTCGAGGGATTCGAAATTCAAAACCAATTTCAAACGACGCGCCAGATGGTCGACGGTCATAAGACAAAAAGCCAAAGACGAAGGCCCTCTAGTTGATGTCATTTGCTTTCACTTCAATAAGGCGGTTAAAAGGCTACCTAATCGGTGACTTTGTACATAAAATTTAGCAATGTTGTATCCCGGGTAACGTCGCTAATTGATTCAAAAAGTTTCCTGTTATGCAGACTGCAAAAACGTACTTGCTAGTGCCGCTGAATCCGTGTGGGTAACGGTCGAAAAATGCTGTTCCACAGAGTTCAGTCTGAGGTCCGCTGTTTTTTTATTTATATAAGCGACTTCACTGATAATGTTGACTGTGATGCCATTGTGTTTGCGGATGATATAAAAAAATCCGGAAAAATCATCAGCTCTGTTGACGACGCGCAGAAACTACAAGAAATCCTTGAAAAATTGGCAGTCTGGTCAAGCCAGTGGCTTCTTACGTTTAATATACCCAAATATCTTATGCTTGGAATCTTGTAGAAGAAGTTTCCTCAAACACCCATACTACCTGAACGGAATTACACTTAAAGAAGTAGATAAGCACAAAGATCTAGGTATCTGGATTGTTTCCAACCTAATGCCCTCCGAACGCTCTAAACGAGCCATCCAAAGGCGATGAGCTTCACGCACTGGATCAGGCACGCTTTCACGCTTTCCTCCCGAACTGTTTTCACAGATCTTCTGTACTTTCGTTAGACTGCATTTGGAAAATGGAATGGCAGTATGCATGCCTTGGAAAAAGAAAGGCACTGATCCTATTGAGCAGAGGAATAGACGGGCAACAAAATTGGTGGAAGGTCTTAGGACCCTGTCATATCCATAAAGACTTATAAAACTTATCATGTTTCCTACAAAGGAAAATGAGATGTGACCTGCTCTGGAAATTCCGAATTATCAACGCACATGCCTGTTCGCTTAAATCTGAAGAATTCTTTAAGTTAACACACATGACTCACCTGCGCAGTCCTTCATATAAGGTTAACAACAAATGTATAGAACTAGATCAACGAAATTTTTCTTTCAGTCAACGAGTGGCTCGACCATGGAACTCACTTCCATACATCGAATACCGTGGATATGTTCAACCGACAGCTAGACTGCATGATTTTTGCTAATTGACGACTCTCCATCCAGGACTATCTGCATCAAACAAAAAGATTTATGTGCATCGTACCATCACACCGTTGATGTAAGATGTTTAACTATATGTTATGTTGTCTCTATATACTTGCATTTATAATTTCGATTGTACGTAAATAGGGTCAAAAAGGGTTATGCCCGAAACCCAGCTACAAAAGCACACGTTGGATTTGTTTTCAAAACGCACATCCATGGCTACAATGATGTTTCTTTCCTTAGTGAACTTGTGATAACCGTATTTTGGGTGTTTTAACGTTGTACCAATAGGAAAAGTGAATATTTGGAACGAAATTAAACTCAGTGTGCGATATGTAAACCCTATATTTCCTAGTACTGTTCTGATTCAAATTTTTTACTATATTATTCCTGTATTTCGCATTTTTATCAGTGCGCTGTGTTATTTTCGTCTTTGTTGTATAAATTCGAATTTATCGCGTGGCGACATTAATTCATGCATTTCCCTAATAACAGTCGATGTTGCCTGTATATGTAACATCCGAGGATGTCGAGGATAGAACACACTTTGGAGTATATCACTAGGAACAGCTTTAGCCATATGACGTTGGCAGAATCTTTAAGCACTTCATTAGGCACACATGCATGTGTGGATAGAAGGATAGAATCAGTTTATAACGTAAAGGATCTATGTTAATAGTAACAACTTGTAGAAAATAAAAGAGGAGTATAAAGAGACAAACAAATACTGGGGACCCGTTTGGAGTGAGAGGTAGTCACGAATGATCAGTTAGATACCGGTGGGGAATGCAGCGCTGTTTGCAAAGGCGGGTTAGGCTCGTGGAGATGCTGACGGTCAGGGTTCTGCGAGCGGTACGATAACAGTAACGAGGGGAGGTGTCAGCGGTAGGGAGGGAAGGAACACCAGCCATCTTCAGAGACCATGCATTTGTATTGATCACAGGACTAGCAATTTCTAGGAACTGGACCCCGGTGATGCTTGTGAAGAAGCCTAGGCTGAAGTGTGTCCTTTGGCATCAAATATGTGTACATCTATCTCGCTTAACCTTCTAGCAACTTTTTTGCAGAGGTTGCGATGGCTTACGCATAATTTTTTGCAATTTTCCAAGGTAGCTTTAAATTGGAAAGGACGAGAATGTGTCCAGAGGCCCATGACGCTGAACATCGTCGGCAATGTGCGTTATGCTGTGCACATTATACACCATCTGTTCCTTACCGAATAAAAGTTGGAATTTCTGCACGAAAAGTCAAGAGTAATTGTTTAGCAAAATCAATGGTACCGACACATAGTTGTGGACAAGCTAAATGTCGAACAGCGGTAAACTAATAAAAAAAATTCCACGGCTTATTTGTAATGTATCCTTTAGAATAACTATTCCTAAGTAGAATATAAACTGGCAAAATTCAGCGCCCTTCCAGGAATCATATACCTGTATTATCTTGCCCCGCTGTTAAAATTCAGCTGGTGGGTATGCATTGAGCGACAACAGGCCACGACTAACTTCTTCTACTGCAGAGGTAGACCACACAGAAGGGTACACTAAACCGCTCGCCTTCAGCTTACGATTCCTAGCCAAAATACAAATCAGCTTCTTCACTTCACCTAGTTATACTAGCTGATGTGGATCTTAGGGAAAATTAGATACGAGACCAGGGACACGTCCATACAAGTTCGATCGTTTGACTGTACAGACGTGCATTCCTTATCAGCTTTTACGCGCTTGCAACTGTACCTGTTAACTTCCTCAGTAACTTTGCGGCATATTTCTGCCACATCGCGGGTAATATGCCTTATCATTGTCCTCTTACAGGCCTGCCTGACTATGAGACATGGTTAATAGAAAAAATAAATCGATATAGTAAATGGAAAATCGAATGTACGTGCACAAATGGGTAGTTCACAAGAGTAGTCACAAGCATAGTCACGCTCTCGTGCGTCACAGCAGGGAAAAGTGTCATGGCGTGCTTCCCGCGCCCGCTGAAGCCGCATTATCAGTCCGCCGACCAACCAGAACTCAGAGGCTAAAATCGATCGACTAATGAGCAGGCGCATTGTCGTTTCTCGACATGTCGAAATTTCAGTATTTCCAGGCCATATCAACTGTTATTAAGGGTATATAAAACCCATAATTTTATGGTTCTGTTAAAGTATTAATGCGTACGTCGTAAGAAGGAATACGCGCTATCCCACTTACCAAAACTGTTACTCTAGGTTTTCCCTAATATATTATGATATCATGTTAACTTTCTGTCCTAGTTCACTGGGTACATATTTATGGACCATTATATTTGACCCTTCCTTATATAAATTTGGTCTCATATTTTGGTTTTGACGAATTTTTTTTTCATTTGTTAGTAATCCTTTCCTTTTCTTCAGAGTTTTCGCTTCACAGTAACATGGGAATGTATTTTGACAGCAATAGCTAGGAGGCAGGTTCTTGGGTAGCTGTCTTTGACTTTTTGTAGACTAACACTGGTTACACCTTTTAGGTCTGCGCGACTGTTCGGTCGCCACATCCCTTGTTACAATGAATTAAACTTTTTGATGACTAGAAAAATACTGTTGGAAAATTTTCGATGGAATTAAGTCCACATCCGGAGTTTTCCCATCGAACATCTGTTGCGCTTCTCGGATTGTTTTTTACGTTGATGTCGAGCTTTTGTTGTCAGCATTCACACTGACATCTGATGACACGCTTCCAATTATTGATTGCCACTACGGTCGATTTTCGATAGAAATCGCGAAAAGCGTGCCGCAGTCACATCTCCTTTTTTTAGCTAGCTGTTTATTCCACGACTACTGGAATGTTGGTTTGATCTGTGGTATCGGTATCGAATACTTTTGATGAAGATCTTTTTCTCTGGACAAACTCGAATTTTGAGAACCTTTTATCTTCCCATTGGCCAATTCTGGCGGTTTTTCTTCCTGTTATATTATGTACTTCCCTCCATTGAGCGGTTTACGTGTGCCACAGTGCCAAAGTTTTCACTTTTGCAAACACAATTTTTTGCAGTAGCACAGACTAATAGAGCATCACGTTGAAATATTTTATAAAAGACTTGTCTAAGGAATTTGTCGTAATCCACATATTTGTCCTCAACAGCACCTTAAATGTTTCCGTCCCCACCTACGTTTATGCTTTCCTTTGGCACAGGTGACAGTCTTCTGATATGGCTTCTACAAGCGCGAGAAGTACCACTTTTTACCCTGACTAACTATATTTAGCCGACGTACTCAGCTTCATGACTCGTCAAAATCGACCGTACAGCCTCAATGACATTGTGGCGGCATTGCAAAATACACACGGAAAAGCAGTAAGCTGTATGTCCTTCTCTTTTATCCGCTCCACCCCCCAGGCGATATCGAAGGCTGTTGATGATTTGGTCAATGAAGATGCTTTGTATGAAAAGCTGAATGGCAAACAGAAAGTATTTGTCATACCGCAGTCAAATCTTCCTCGACCCGATGACAACGAACTATTGGCCATGGACAGACAAATTGAAGAACTGATGAGCACCTTGAAGGAATTACAAGAACGCATTAAGTCCGCAGAATCCGGTATGTACACTGCTCACTACTTTTCATAACCTTCGCAGAACTCAAACTGGTCGAATCCAGTCTTTCGATCGATGAGGCTCGGCAAAAGAATGCGGAAATAGAGGCAGAGGTTTGTTTTGTTTCCTGTATTTTTTTCATCTACTCCACATTTTCTACCGTTACCCTCCTTATTCGTTTCAGATTGAGTCGGTAAAAAAATCCATTGCTTCTATGGATTCGCAAGAGATTCAAATTTCTCCCGAGGAGTTTGCCAAGGTGAGTTTGACAGCCTTCCGCCTCAGGAACTATTTTACGGAAACCCTGATTTTCTTCCCACGCTCTAAAATAAGGTTATCCACATAGCCTCTCGTTGAAGATTATCGAACCCATCTACAACGTTTTACCCTGGAAAACCGTGCTTGTACAACGTCATTTGACTATCCAAAGTGAGAGACTCTTGTCCCAATTCTGGACAGTGAGATAAATGCTGCGTGGCATGTCAGTCGCTGAGCTCGATATCCTACGACGTTTGCCCAGTACAATGAATATAAGGAGCTTCTCAGAAGGGGTCAGTCCTCTCTAACGAGGTTCATGTTGCACTGGCATTACAACAACTGTGACTGACGTAAGATCCTAAATAATTGTCTATTACTGTGCGTCCAGTGGACAAGTGCGCTACACACGTTATATAGACTTCCTATCAGGCCAATCACTGCGCCCACACCGTTGTTACAGGCTCTACTTCCAGGCAGACATTGTTCCTGTTCCAACCACTCCTTAAGCGTAAGTTATTTAAATAGCTGTTGGGTTATTATAAATTAGCGAATGCATCAAAGTAACAACATATATACACCGCAATTAGTTACATTAGTCACGACAAACTTTTATATCTAATGGAGAACGTGTAGGTGAAATTTCGGCAGCCGTTAGCAAGGACGTCCACTCCGCTGTTCGCGGAGTAGATGCAGCTTCCATGACTTGCGCAACATCTACCTCGCTCTTTTTCTCCCTTCCCTCACCCACCTTGCTACAATGGCGTAGGGTCAGCGACTTCCAACCTAAGCGGCTAGTTTATGCATGTCACACGCTCGTTCCTACTTCATGTGCTAAGCTTCTGTAAGGGCTCCGATATCATGTCCTTAAGAATGTCATGAAGCCCGCATTAGAAAGGAGCCATTGCAACTTGACTATCGGTCCTAAGTAGAACTGAATTGCCCCGCCCGTTGGCAAAATTCAAACTCACGAGTCTTAGCGCGTCTCAACGCGTCAAATTTATTATAGTGAACTTGAGTAAGTTTATGTCTTGGGAGGATGGATTATCCAGTATCGCCCTCATTCTCTTTCCTCCGTTCTGTACCGGTCGACTTTAAGAGACCGTCAACCAACTGTTGTTGGGATTGGGCACATTGGCTGATGCAGTATTAAGCCACACGCGTGCATGGCAGCAGTTATGAGCTCTCGCGGACTCAGCGCAGCCCGATACGCGTCTACCGCGAGCCATTCTAAACCCCGTTTTTTTCAACACATTTAAACCGCAGCGCATTTCCGTGGGCCAAGTTAGCTTACCATTGTGTAGGAATTGATTACATATTCAAAATCACAGGGAAGTGGTGCTTTGCTAACTTGTTTACAGAGCGGCGGTACCCTAAAACTACAACTTAGGGCCCTTGGAGTTGAATTGTGGACGAAAAATAAGCCGAATGTGTACGTTGTCTTTGTTGGCAGTTCCCTTGCACTGCTAATCGGAAGTTTCCCTAGTGATTTTTTTTATCAAGAAAAAAGGTTAGGTACTTTTTTTCTGTATCTGATCCTATTTCTATCATGTATATTTAACGTTTCGTTTTCTTAACAAACAAACAGACGCATGTTTTCAATAGATAAATTGCAATAGTAATCGTTTCCTTTACATATTTTACTAATTCTGTAGATATTTAGCGCTTCTTCATGTGTTCTGGCAACCATATGTTGTTTGAGTAGAAGTTTCATCTGTCAATAGCATTTGCCAGTTTAAATATTCCGCAAGTCAACAACTGACCACTTATTTTACATGAAAGAAACTAACTAAGTCGAGATCAGCGGTATCTGTGGAATATCCTTCCCGGTCGCATCATTAGTCTGCTGCTCCGACAAAAATCAGGAGTACCGGGCGATCCTCTATGAAAATGGCCACGCCTGGATGAAGAAAATCGTAAGATAAATAGAACACATCGTCGGAAAGTTTTGCTGTTCACAAGATCACTTGTTAATTTTGATAAGAGCGGGGCCGCCGCAGCAGCTACTAATGCCTTTTGGCCACTGGATGTTGTGTTGCGTAGAGCAATGGGTGTCTCTGTGATCAACCCCCCGCGCCATAAAATCGCTGTAACTAATTCGCCGGTAGTAGAAACCTGATTATTTCGCAGATAGGTCCTTCTGAAGGTCGCCACTTTGGACACACCGAACAGGCAGCAGCCGGGTTCAAAGGCCGGTCACCGAATTGTGTGCACGCCATCGACCCTAGCAAGAGCCTTTTACATCAGTGTGAGGATTGCAGCGTTCAGACATTTGACTCTACTTAACGGTACGTAACGGTTTAGAGACAAGTTTTCTGTTCAAAACCGTCCGACCTGATTTATTCTGCCATCCTTCAGGGTGCGAACTCCTATACCACAGGCGACTTCTGAGTTTTTTGCAGTTGACGCTGCCTATAAGTGATGGCTTCGAAAAATTCAAACCGGCCATCGGATCTGAGCTTTATTCCGGCACCAGTGCCTATCAACAAGGAAACTACGGAGACCTGAATGTATCCAGATGCGTTTTTCGAGTGTCAATCGTGGCACGGAACACATGCAAGAGCTCCCTTCATATTGTGTCGAACCATTAGACCGGTATATAGTAAACTGCCATCGTGGCTTCTTCCCTATAAGCATCTTGCAGGCGAAAGGCCACACACGAAAAGGCTCAACTACAAATTCGCACCCACAAATTTCGTAGATTTCTCAACTTAAACGCAGCAACCCCCGACCTCATGGACGCCATCAGCAGGGAAGCTATGGAGTCTCGAAAGCATTCCGATCTTCTTTCTCGGGTGTTAATCGGGTTACGGAACACATTAAGGGCTTCCCTTTTCCTCGTGCTGAACCAGTAAACAGGCAGAGTAAATCAGTTTTCTGGATTTGTCCCTAACGGATTGCGCGGGTGGACTGCTAGAGATGACAACATTCTAGATCAAATTTGTCGTAACCTTTAAGATTTCTCCACTTGAAGCCAGCAAGCCCCTAACATTGCTTCCAGCTGATGCCTGTGTCGCGTCTCGATGTCATCTTGGGATTATCTATTTATTGCTACTTTTAATCAGAAAAAGGTACCTTCCAGAACTGTATTGGTTGCATTGACAATACTAAACTCAGTCTTCGTCTACATCCGTGAATCCTGGTCCACTCATATTTTCTGATGTCGGTTGTCCCTCTAATTAGCATTATTTGAGGTGTTTTACTCTCTAACTTTTAAGGCTGAACAGCGATGCCAAGCAGCTGTAGCTGAATGGAAGAAACGCAAACGTATGGTAAGTCCCGGTGATCTGTGTACAATACCGTTTACACGCTACCCCCCACCACCTTGACTTTTACCCCAGAGATCGGTTGGCACTTATATTCCCTCCGTTTATAGGCCATGGAAATAATCGATGCGGTTGCCGAGGGTTATCCAAAGAGCCGGCGGCAGATGATGGTGAGTTACTGCTTCTTATGAGGTCGTCTGTCCACCAAACGTCTTTGAGCTCGACGAATTGTCAACGCTGGCTATAGCCGTAAACTACTGTCAATCAGTTCTGTTCTTCAGTCTAGTGGCTTGAACGGTGGTCTCAATGACTACATAGTAATTCCAGGCAGCTTCGACTGCCCCGATTCCTACGCCCTCTCCTGCCTCCGGTCTTTTTTTCTTGGTCACGACACCGAGCCCAGGCAGGGAAAGAGATAGTGCAGTAGATTCAGCGCAAGTCAGCGTACCTGCGCCACCTTGCTGTGAAGCTCACGATGGACCTCGATGGACGCACCTTGGAAACTGATTAGCCACATGATGTACAAGTCTGGTATATACCTGCCTAGGCTCCCTGTCCTTTCGCAGTTTTTATATTCTCACCATGACAGGTCGACGTTTATAAAAAAATCACGCACGAAACCTTTCCACTACAGGAGGACATGGGTGTGGAGACTGACGAGGATCGCGGCGTTTCCCTGTCGGCGTTCGTTTGACTGCTGACATCATCCAACCCTTTCCCACTTTCCGCATTTTGAACCATTTTTTACCAATTTTGTTGTATAATAGAGGCGTGCCGATTTACCAAAGCTTCTTTGATCCTCAACAAACAGGCAACTGGGTTTCCAGCCTTCAAACCGTGCGGTGGGTGATGGGGAGTGCGTTCTGAGAGAGCTGGTCATACGCCCGACGAACTAACCGTTCTGTTGGATGGTGCGTCGCTAGAAATGGGTATTCCAGTGCTTCCACGATGTAGTTTATAAATAAGAGACAGAAAATCCCTAGCTGATAATGAACTAGCCATTCACTGTTTGGTGGCGCTCTTGACTCCTTCCCTGAGTTCCGTTTGTCCGATAATCTGTAACTTTACCGTCGGCGGCTGGTCTGCGGGTGTCAAGTTCGTCCCAGCACGAAGTGTGGCAGTAACTCAAGGCCAATCTTTACCGTAGACTTAGAAAGTGTTGCGTTTGCAGCAATGCGAGAAATAAGAGTAGAGTACTTGCTCAGGATTCGCTTCATAGACAGGCACACGTATGTAATACCAGAGTCGGTAAGCTGCTTCATGCTCAGGGAGAAGGCACCCCTCTCCTCTACAAACTTTACAAAATCATAAATGTTGCCGCCTATACCGTAGTAGCTGAGCTTATTGGCCATTATGATCGAGGAGTCGGGGTTGCGTGCCAATGCTACATCGAGGACCTCGTGTAGTTTTGTGTACAGTTCTGGTCGGTAGATTGTCTCAGCGGTGAGGATAAGGTCGAAACGCAGATCCGGCAGGGTTCGCCAGAGCCTACTCAGGTCGTGCCAGTCTCCGGAGTAGAAGGAGACTGACTCAGTCCGACTGACGCCAGTGGCTATTGACACATTGGGTATCGTCCAGGCCCGCAAGATCAGTTCGTTGTAGTCCTGTGTGCAATTCAAACACAAGGAGGGGAAGCATTAGGAGTTGAAACGAAGGCAGTAAAATCCAGCAAACGTAAGGAGATACCAGAAAACGAATTTGAGTTCCAAAGAGGGCTTGCACAATTCTAATTACCGGAACTTAATCTACCGATGACAGTAAGCCCTGGTCGGATTTTTCAGCAGAGCAGCCACTTCTGCTTCTTCACTTTGCAAATCGTCAAACCATCGGCTGTTTCATAAATGACACGATACAGACCTTTTGCTCTATCGGTAGCAATCAAACAAACGTTTCATAATGGCGTCTTCAGGAAGAAATATCCAAATTGTAACTTTGGTCTTGTAACTTATTTGATTGGCTGATTTGTAGGCAAAATCAAAGTAATGCTGGTTCGCCCTGATTAAATTCGGCACTCCGAGCGCCTCTTAGTTGATTCTTGCCATCGACGGCACTGATCAGGCGGCCTAATCCCGGGATACGAGTTTGCCCGCTGGCTTAGCTGCTGCCTACCCAACGCGTCCACAGATAAAATGTGCCGGAGCAGCCTCCATGGAAGGTTGGTTGCAAAATAGGCGGACGCGGAATCCCAACGATAGTGCTGCGAGGGCGAGGAAGACAGACGTTCGGCAGGTCATTTGCCCCTTAAAATACCGCAAAGTTTGGATAAGGACTTGTGATTGGGTGACACTGAAACACGAAATAAATTCGCTTACCATCGTCGCTGCGGTAGATACGTGTAGTGGCACTCAGGCGTCCTGGATCCACGAGATGACTAAACAGACATTTGAAAATGTCATCGCTGCTAATGACTGGAGTTAGGTTATCATTAGTCGGTCTTCAGAAAGACTGAAGATATAAGTGTCACGAGCAATGCTGGAAAGGGTTTTAACACCGCCACTCTTATTCCGGTCTCGAACGTGCTTTATTCAATGACGAAACACAAGCAGTCCGGATTCGTGACTGGCCACGGGTGTCCAGACCAAGTCTGTGAGCTATAGTGCATTCTTGAGTTCCACCATGGCTATCAGTCGTGTGTTCTGTTAACCTCGTTGTAGCATATGATCCCTCTCATTGCTAGTCTTTGTGGCAGCAAAATGGTCGCTACGGCCAAGGCCTACTCCTATTCGACCAGCGCACGGATTCGTAACCATCACAAGCTCTCTAGACCGTTTAACCTTTGGCTTTAATTTCCGCAGGTTTTAAACTGTTGGTCCCCGAAAGAGCTGTTCACGGTTTCGATGGTTTTAGAATTTCACCGGGACGCAGGTTGACGGACCACAATTATGCTAACGATATCGTCATGCCAACGCCAAGTGTAGTAACGTACTGGATCCTGTGTTTAGAGCCGACGAAGTCGTTAAATCGATTAACTTATCCATCAATATGGCAATAACCAAAAAATTCTCGAGCTGCAGGTCTGACAGAGGGAAGGTGCTTCTTGTGACCCTTACCTGCTAGCTTGAGAAGGTGAATAGTCTCACATGTGAGGGTCCATTGGCTGTCGAACGAACGCAATAAGGATGACGTCTTCACGCGAACGGCTACTACTCGCAAATTTGGGAAGCCTTTTTAAGTGCCACCGAGGTCCGCTTGTACAAGGCACTCGTCTGGTTCTGAATGCTCGGCTGTGTGCGTGGAAGACGAGCGAAGTTTGGAATTGGTGACCATCATTGTCTGACAAGTGAAGCAAAGCAAGTCAGTATTTGTTGCATAAACTTCGCAAGGATATTATAGATCATCTAAAAAAAGACGACTGAGGTGTATGGAATACGTTCTTCGAAGGTCTTTTCGTACGTCGGTGCTACTGCCTAACTGGAGATACTTGTACTTGTTACGGCTATGATCATGTCTGATCTAGCTGGCCTCGATGATATTACGAACTGTACCTCTCCACGCCCGACGATTCGCGGCAGCAGACCTAGATAGCGCAAACCATTCTTTTCTCCAGCGACGGACGCAAATTACCGAAGGTCCAAGCGCCGTCTCCATGTCTTGCCAAACCGTGTCGAAACTGGAGGCGGTGAGGCGGGTAGGTTAAAACCAGTCCACCAATGCGTTAAAGTACATCTTGAGCATTCGGTCCTTGTTCCTGGGGGTAAACATAGGTTTCCAGAACCGATGATACAGATAATTGTGAGTTGAGAGGTGATATTCACGACATGATTGAGGTGGGTTGAAACCAGAAGAAATCAAACGGCGAGTGGACAGTTCAGCTTTCGGTGTGTTCGAATAAAAGATGATTCAGGAGTAACGACGTAGCTCTCAAAAATATTTGTAGGTAGAATTAGAGGGCATCTAGTAATGCGGTTACCTAATCCATCAACAAGCTTACCTGAAACACGACACAACTTGCACCTTTCTCGAGAGCGTAGAGACCCAAAAGGCCAGCGCCACAGCCCAGGTCCAGGACACGTTTTCCCTTGATGAAATGACCGTCTTCTGCATCATTGGAATCCAGAAAATTGAGCAAATGCCTAGTGCCTTGCCATACAGTGAAACCGCCTTCTATGATTCCAGAAACGACATCCTTGTCTTCACGGAGGGCTGTTAGGACGGCTTCATTGGCGACGCTGTCATCGGAATTTTCCGTTTTTACCAGATCCTCGACGACCGATTCGTCTAGATATTCAATTACTATAAGGTTGAGCAAAAACAGAAATGAAAGTTTCGAGTTTAAATCTTAAACACCTTTGTAAATAAAGTTGACTGCGTTTAAGGATGATGGTTTTGACCTGCTATGCTGAGAAGGCGGGATTCTGTGGCTTATTCATGCAGGATAGGTTGTGATTTAGCTGACCTCAATTTCCAGGTGCAGGTAGGTCCCCGGCACTCACTCAAGCCGTCTCCTCTAGCGGCCTGTCTCCAGAGCCTAATCGTAAGCAGGCGGTAATAAGAGAACCTGCAGCACCTACAGTGGGTTTTCAATGTCAACCGAAATTCTGAAATATGTTTTCGTTTCGAACAAGTTACTTAAGTATGGATGTCATACTGATCATCATACAGCCTGGTCCCAAGATAATTCAGTCACACCAGGATGCCGGCTTTTAAACAAGCTTCTTTCTGGCCGCCGGCAAAAAATATACACTGCGAAGAATGGCTACTTGAGCAGTATGCCTTTTTCTCATTGATTTTTAGTTGCCCTAATGAATTCAAATAGATTATATAGCAAATATGCACAAAAAAATATTATTTCTTGTATTCGGTTGGTAGAAAAATTACACCTTCAAGTTTTATGCATGAAGAAAAATGTATCTTTCGGTTGCAGAAAAGTTTCTAAATTTTCATGTAATTTTGAACCATACCGGCCCTTACACTTGAATTCAAGGTTTTTACATGCATTCTCTCTTAGGAAAATAACACATTTCTCTACGCTATGAGAAATAAGTCACATAGTTCTCAGTAAATGTTGCAATGAGTGCAGATCATGTTGTAAACTTTATAGGCAACATGAATAAATTAATGGATATGACGCATGAAGAGGATGCTGCCAAAGGAGTACAAGAAAGAATATTTTTGCGCATATTTTCTAGGTATTACATTTGAATGTAAAGGGGCATCGAAAATACATGAGAAAAAAGCATACTATTTAAGTTGCCATTTTTTAACAGAGGATGCTTTTTACAGGCGGTCCGAAAGAAGCTGATTTCAAAGCCAGTATCTTCACGTGACTGAATTAGGCTGCATGGTGATCAATAGGACAACCCTACTTTATGAATTTGTTCGAAGCGAAAAAGGCATTTGAAAAAAATTCGGTTGAGATAGGTAATCTACTGTACAATATTGAGGTCAAGCCTCGGGAAACAGCATAAGATGGAAGGCAATTTAGCGTCTCAGACAGGAGTGACCTCTGACGAGATGAGAGCGTACACTGACGGCGATAAGTCATACTCAGAGAGGGATGTGAAACAGTGGCGTCAGCTGCTTTAGTGGTTTTGGAGCACATTCCAATGCAGTCCCATTAGTATGTCGCACTAAGCAAAAAGGTGTTTATGGTATGTCAAGTGACTCATGGACGGTCCCAACTGCCTTTTACCTACTAATTTCAAAGTGACTCTAGGTGAGCAAGTCTGGAAACGACCGTTGCGAAGGTGAGTGACATTGAGAAAGTGGGGACTTGAACAAAGACGCCAGATGTCGCAATTGTCGCCACCAGCAACAAACCATTTCACAGTGTCGGCATCATGTTTTGGTAGCATAAGACGGTGCAAGTAGGCAGAGTAACACTAACGACAAGGACGAGTGAATGACCATTTCCAGCTTACTAGCAGTTACCCACTCAAGTTCGAACTCGCGGCCTGTTAGTTAGAATTCCAACGCCCTAATAATTGAGCCACGGGCTCATGGTCTTGTCGATTGCGATCGGGTATATTAAGTGGTTATGAGGCGCTCTCTGATCGTATTACGGGACACAGTCATCCATTCCAGACTCCCTCGGTAATGTTACCCCACCTATAATACTATACGCTCCACAGTTGCTGGCTGGCCTCGAGATTTAATTCCAGTATATAACGGGAAGAGTATGTGGATAGGTGAGAGCCCCAACACCAAAATGGATGTCACAGACGTCGGTTTTCGGTACGCTGGTGGGACCGTCTCTACGACTTATTACTTTCCGGACTGATGAATTTGCTTATTTTTGCAGTTGACATGCACTAAAATTTTCAAAGCATCCCCAACTCTTGGTAGACTCATCGAGGAAAAAGAGTGATGTAAGAGAGTTAGGTAAAATTTTACAGGAATTTGATAATAAGCGTCACATGCAGATGGACACCCATGAACGTCTGAGGAAGTTTAACAGTTAAAAGCAATGAACATAAGTATATATGTGTCAGTGGTTTAGAGTTGATACAGAGCAATCTATATTTCGAGTTCATCATGAAACCAAAACTCACCATCGCCGTGAGGTAAGGAAACTTTCCGGCGCGGAATACTCAAAGCCGGCAACCAGGCTAAAAATTAATTGAATGAGAAGCAAACAACCATCGGATAGGGAGAGGTATTTCCGGAGGGCAGGACGCAGGGCCATCAATCTTCTCAGAAGGCTCTTGTTCTACACGCTTGTTTGCGGTGTCAAAGAAGTCGAATCTGAAATCCTTAAGTTATCAGGGCACTGGGGGCACATTTACCATTTAGTCTACAGTTATCTATAGAAAGAAAAATACAGCAGATGAGTAAAGGCTAAGAAACTTGAAATAAACTTTCAGGCATGAGGAAAAAAACTCGAATTCAGGAAGTCAAGACAAAGTATTATGGTTCTTGGAACGCTGGAGATTACCATGGCACGAAACAGTGAAAAACCGCGCCACTTATGAAGCTACTTTGAAATGACATTCGCAGAGGAAATAAATCCCGATACAACGTCTTTCTTACTAATTCTGTGGCAAGTACAAGTGTCAGAAGCCGAGCCATCTATACTACGTAACATGTTAGACCTTACAGGGCGAACCCTACGATAAGACGGTTCATAGGCAGGTTTGTGAGCTACAGGGATTACCAAGAACGCATCTGTGGTTTAATCGGATACCTCGTTATTACCGAAATCTTGTTTGATTGTAGAATACTAATGGTGCACAACGTACCGCAATACAATTATCGACTACGACGGCATCCGCGAAAACCGAAGTAGCAATTGTACAGATATGAACTGACGGTTCGACTCTCGACCAACGCCGCAAGTCACCCCTATTACAGTAATGGTATGCTTTGCCTGATTTTAGTCAGGAAATCCCTCCACCAGCGGCCGGAGTACTCGATCAACCCTACTAGGCATTCTCCGCCACATGGAGGGAAGCAATAAATAGAAACCCCTACATGGCACAGCCACAGAACGATCACGCTCGCACCACTATAACCACTGATGCCTGAAACACAACCGACGAGGACCTGCAGATGATTAAAGCTTCCAGGAAAGAGCACTCGGTACGTTAACATGCGATGTCAACTTCAGGGGGGGGGGGGGGGGAAGGAATGGAGAGGCGGTTAACGACCCTCGAAAGACAATGTCTGGGAAAATCCTGAATAGGATAAGGACCATGCCCAAAGACACCCGCAGTATCAAAACAGATGACCCGCTCAGTTTCCTATCACGTCGCGCCGGACTTCCATAAATGTTACGCTTATATGGAAGAAGCAAAGCGTCCATCGACCGTCGGTAATCAGCATCTTCTCACTGGTATACTTCTGCAGATTTAAATCAACTAAATATCAAGTTGGTGGCACACGTGTCGTCGAATTCATTGGAGGCATGATACAGCACTCGCTGACTGAAGAGTTAGAAATGGCCATTCAACCTTCAACGGCAAAATGAATTTCCATGCAACGTGCACACAAGGTAGTGGAAGGCAAAGCCGAATAGTCCACCAAACTGAACGATTCCTTAAGATGTGATGTGTCTATGGAACGAAGGAAGGGACCACATGACAACGGTGTTCGATAGTGTTTTGCGAACCGCCTTCAATGTTGCCAGCGACGCCCTGGAGAATCGGCACAGTTGGGAGGAAAGGCTAAAAAGCTATCCAAATTCATCTATAAAAATAAAGACATGTTCCTTGGCCGTAATCTTTAAAAAGGTGCTGTTGGGTGCGTTCAAGAGGAATGGCGAGCGTGATCTGCGTAATAACCTGGATTCGTTTCCCACAACGAGCCGTTAGGTTTTTCGGACGGACATCAGCGTGGTGTGAATAAATCATCATAATTTAGGCACAAAATGTCCACAGTATGCCGGTGTTTAGTTATAAGAGTAACGCATAATGTATTTTCGTATAAGAAAGTTAATTAACGTGCGCGATACGCCTTCTAGGAGAGTTCTTCGATTTTGAGGATCGCATAAGTAGTTGGAAAGAGATGAAAACGAAAAAATAAAAATAAAAGGCAGGTGATTGACAGTGAGACAAAACGACATCGAGACATTGGAACCAATGGTTCCAGTTTAAGTACAGAATATGCAAAATGAAAATTCGGTCAGAACTGTACTTTTATGGAGCAATACATCCACTGAAATCCAGGCTGAGTATTGCCAAAGTGCGGCGATTACTGCTTCTATGGCCATGTAATCGATAAGATAATACGAGACATACCTGTACGTAAAATAGGAGGGATACAGATACGAGTGGATACAGTGGATAACCCGCCGACTGCAAGCATTAGCCACATACTATTCTCAGACTTTCTGGATCCGAAGGGAGTTAAAGGAACTAAAGAGTCGAAATCCGCAGGACCAGACGAGCATCCACCCAAGCTTCTGAAAGAACTCGCAAATGAACTTTCAACACCTCTGTCAGTGCCTTTAAAAGTCATTTGACTCCGGAACACTTCCTATAGATTGGAAGC
>WEDG01000877.1:0-137809 GCA_017591395.1 Schistocephalus solidus | reverse complement strand
CGAAACCAATTTCAAACAATGCTTGCGTTTTATCCGTTCTTCGGTTTCTGAGCTAATTATCCCAATGACTTGAAAAGCCTGTTGGATAACTGTGTCAGAGGCATTGGTTATAGTTCCTTTAAGCAAAAAATCTACTAATTCGTCAGACAACGATCGATTAACGCAGGACGAGGTATAGGCTTGGGCAATCAGAGGATCAAGAGTTTCCAGAGTTACCAAAGGGATTTTAGAGTTTAAAATATGTACAGAGGGTTGCGAAGTCTCGCACAAGCTAGATAGGTCCCCTTCCATTACTCTATTACTCAAGGATGGAGGGGAAGCTGCAACCTTTCGTCTTTTTGCGAGTCGCTTGCGTGACATCGTAAGCTAGTAGTTAGAAATTTTGGTTAAGTTAATAGAAAATAGTGGGTAAATAATTTACAAGAGTATACTTAAATAGGCTAAACTGGCAGGTGATTTCAAACAGATAATAGAAAAACGAAAAACGGAGCACAATTTTAACCACATTTATGCAAAGAGCAACTAATTAGTCCAATTGATTAAATGGCCGCCACAAATAATATGGAGCAGTAAAAAGATCCTTTTTAAACTAACAATTAATAGACAGTTCACTGCTAGGGGCAATAAATATGGTAAAAATAATCCGTTCAATTATTTTTAAAAATCGGTCCACGCGCCCTTGACCTTGACGACGACCGTTGAAATCTTCCTGCTCCTAATCTTTTTCACCTTTTTTAGCAATCAGTCAACTAAGTCTAATTAGTCGGCAGACCCCAAATCAGAATCGACTGCGCTTGCATCAGACAAGGCAGCAGATAAGGGTCATCCAGTAGATGCATTTTTTGACTTCAAGAATGCCTTTAATATTGTACCACACGAACTTCTTGTACAGAAGATTTGGAACGTCGGAATTCGTGGAGAACCTTTCAATCGGATTAAGAGTTTCTTGTCTTTCAGAGAACAGAAATTTGTTGTTGGAAACTCTAGCTCAAAATAGGCAACAGTAGAATGTGATGTACCACAGGGTTCTGTTTTTGGCCCCCTACTCTTCCTAATCTACGTTAACGACTGTCTCAATGACCTAGATTGTGAAGCTGTCATGTTCGCAGATGACATAAAAATATGGACTGAAGCCAGCTGCGCTGATGACGCAAAAGGTAGACAGTCGAATATCGACAAACTAAGTGCCTGGTCGGCTAGGTGGCTGCTTAATTTCAATGTATCCAAGTGCGTGATCCTACACATAAGCGCCGATCGAAAAGTATTTCTGAAACACCAGTTCTTTATTAATGACACTGCATTAAAAGAGGTAGAAACAAACAACGATCTAGGCATGTGGACAACTGCAAATTTTATACCCTCAAAACACGGTAAGAAAGCAGTACAGAAGGCAACATGTACACTGCATTTGATCAGACGTGCGTTTAAAATATTTCCCCCTGTTCTCTTTGGAAAAATTGTGGCATCTTCGTGAGACCGCACTTAGATTACGGAATACCAGCCTGTTTACCGTGGATGAAGAAATATGTTGACCTCATCGAACAGGTACAACGGAGAGCAACGAAGATGGTCGACGGTTTTAAAACTTTACCGTAACAAGACAGATTGAAAAAGTTTGACTTATTTCCTCTTTCCTACAGTCACTTACGGGGTAGCCTGCTCGGGACATTCCGGATTATCCGGAGCCATGATTCCTACCTGAGATCGGAGGATTTCTTTGAGTTTGCCTCCACATCTCATCTGCGTGGTCATCCTTACAAGGTCAATAGCAAACGCACGCGATTGAACCTCAGAAATTTTTTTTAGCCAACGAGTGGTACTAGCTTGGTACAATATACTGCTCAGCTCTTTGAAAAACTAATTGATGTACAAATAACAGATTTTTGCATAATTACCCGAATTCTTAGCTCATCCCATCATGGCTTCTTTACCGATCACTCTTGTGAAACATGTCACCTGTCTTTTCATAATCTAGTAATATCTCTTCGTAATTTTCATCTTTCTGTGGTCGTTATCTATTATGATCTTAGCAAGGCCTTCGATAAAGTGCCTCATATGAGACTAATAGTTAAGTTAGACGCTTACGGATTTCATAGTCTCCTGACCGATTTCATAACGTAGTATCTAACTAATTTTAAACAAAAGGTCATAGTGGTGTCCTCATTTTCAGCTCCAGTTGGTCTGTGAGTTCATTGAGAACTTTCGCAGATATACCATCTGGGCCAGGTGATTTAGTAGGCTGTAGCTGTTTCAGAGTTTTTCTTACTGTGTACCACAAGGGTTTCGTTTTTAGAAGATTTGAAACGTCGGAATTCGAGGAAAACATTTCAATTGGATCAGGAGTTTCTTGTCTTTCAGAGTACAGAGAGTTGTTGTTGTGAAACGTTTGCTCGGAATGGGCAAAAGTAGAAACTGGTGTTCCACAGGGTTCTATTTTGGGCACCCTACTCTTCCTAATCTACGTTATCGACTGTCTCAATGACCTAGATTGTCAAGCTGTCATGTTCGCAGATGACATCAATATAACGACTGAAGTCAGCTGCACTGATGACGCAAAAGGGTAACAGTTGAATATCGACAAACTAAGTGTCTGCTTGGCTAGGTGGCCACTTAAGTTTAATGTATCCAAGTGCGTGATCCTACACATAAGCGGCGGTCGAAAAGTATTTCTGAAACCCCAGTAATTTATTACTAGCACTGCATTAAAAGAGGTAGAAACACACAAGGATCTTGGCATGTGGAAAACTGAAAATTTGATGCCCTAAGAACACTGTAAGAAAGCAGTACAGAAGGCAATATGTACACTGCATTGGATCAGACATGAATTTAAAATATTTCCCCCTGATCTCATCGAAGAAGTACATGGGATCTTCGTGAGACCGCACTTAGATTACGGAATAAAAGCCTTGATACCGTGGATGAAGAAAGATGTTGACCTCCTCGAACAGGTGCAACGGGGAGCAACGAAGATGGTCGACGGTTTTAAAACTTTACCGTACCAAGATAGATTGAAAAAGCTTGATTTATTTCCTCTTTCCTACAGGTGCTTACGGTGTAGCTTGCTCTGGATATTCCGGATTATCCGGGCCATGATTCCTTCCTGAGATCGGAGGATTTCTTCGAGTTTGCCTGCACAACTCATCTGCGGGGTCATCCTTACAAGGTCAATAGCGAACGCACGCGAATGAACCTCAGAAAGTGTTTTTTCAGCCAATGAGTGGTACGAGCTCGGAACTCGTTACTAAGTGAGACGGTTACCTCTGACAGCATTACTGATTTTAAAAGAAGGTTTGATGACCTATTATTTGACAAAATAGGACTCTCGCAAAATGATTAATAAAACCAGCCTTTTAAAATCTTTCGGTTTATATATTGACTGTACACATGATATGATAGTTGTATATTAATAGGATCATCGGCAATGCCTGTTATCCTTCAAAATATACATATATGACTTCCTACTCAACCAGATGCCAGCTGACGAAGCTAAAATTTCATTCGGTCACGAGACTGGAAGCAGGCTTTTATCTCCTTTTTCGCCAAAATAATAGCTCAAATATCCCCAAGCTTTCTTTCATTATTCCCGTTAGTCTTATTTATTACCTCAGAAATTCTGCACCATATAAACCTCCTCCTGCATCTTCCACGTGTTACCACTCTCTAATCTCCTTCTAGGTATAGCTTTCTTTGGAATATGTTGCCTTTTGAAATTAGATCGTAAGCTAGTCTATCTGCATTCAAGCGATGACTGAACATTTATCTTAACACTGATTCAATCAGCTTTTGTTTTCCGCATATTTTCTAAGCAGCTTTCTCCATGACTCGAGAGAGGACCATCGGGAATTTAAGTGGCCCTCTGAAACTGTTTTTCTCTAACTCGAGTCCCCTAGGAACCATGATGTCTCCTTATATCACTAGTCACTCAAAATATGAAGTCATTCGGACTTACACAGTTTAAAATCCTGCCGTTTTGTTGGATACTTATCATCATCAGAATTCAATTATGGATCCTAAGATGCTGAGGCGTCAAGTTTACTGACGTCTTTTCACGAAATTTTGTTTCATGTGCTATAATGATCAAGAAAGAACCATATCAACGTTCTAGTATCTCATTCTGAAATGGTGCTGCAGTATTAGCCGACTCTACCACCTAACCCTATTTTCCTGACCAGTTTTTTCTCTTACCCTCTATTCAAAAATGGAGGCCTATTGAACTCTGCCTCCATTTTCAAGGTAGGTGTTTTTTTCACTGCATATTTTCTTGTTTACTATTAATTTCAAAACATCGCTAACGTTTTTGACCTAGTAGGACAATTTCTGCCTAAATTATTAAATATTTGTACCTTGTATCTGCACACATTGTCATAATTTTATTTCATCACTCATGTTTGTTTAGACAGTGCCTTACGTGTGCTTTCCAAATATTAATTTCAAATTCCTGAATATAAGAAACAATAACAGAGGCCTCTAGTGGATAGCAGTTAAGGCATAGTTACGAAAGACATGCCTGAATCTTCGACTGACATCCCAAAAGCAAGAATAAACGATGAAATTTAAGAATTACAGAGCTATCTTGAATGTCACTTACAGAATGGGTCAGTCAAGAGACTCAAATGATGAGTCCAGCCAACCAAGACCACTGAAGCTTGTCCTGCTGGATGAGGTAGAAGCCCAACTTTTGCTGAGCAGGAAACCTATACTTCGAAGCTCTCGCCAACGGTTTTTCTGTCGAATTTTTCACCTGCGGTGAGGAAGAAATCGAAGGTGCTCAAAGAAGAACTCCTCAAGCGATCCAGACTGGGCGAAAGAAATCTCAAAACCTGTAATGGATAAATTATATATGCCAAGAGATAATTTCCCTGGAGAAAGTTCATAACACTGTGTATGGAGGGCAGCCAGATCACAAAACAATACCACACAGCGCAACAAATGTCAGCAAACATATCGACCTTTCAGTTTGACCTAAAGCAGAAGCCTCCTATTCCGACAGTGGATGGCATAAGACACATGACCATTGTAACATTTCCGAAACCAAATATTGTTCGAAAAATCTGTCCAGACGAAGCCCCGCTTTCTTTAATCAAGTGCACAGAGTTTGTTCCAGAAACTATAGGAACTAAAATTATGAATATCCGATGTGCATCCATTACAGAAACTTGGTTGCTGGCGTAAATATTGGATAGTGAAATTTTCATCGATGGATATCAACTATTCCGTCGAGAGAGACTGCATAAAAAAGATGGGGAATAGCAATTTACGTCAACAGAGCAATCATATCAGCTGAACGCAGAAATGCTTGACCTTGTGACTCTGACGCAGTTTGGTTAAAACTCAAGAGGCATTGAGAACAAAATCTGAATTTCTTGACTATGTACAGGCCGTCAACTCAAACACTAGAAATTGACGAAATGACGTGCGAAATAATAAGAGATACAGCTCAGACTCAAGACAGAGTTATCGCCGGAGATTTTAACTGCACCATTGATTGACTGGAATACATCATCCGTAAAAGATTCGCGGTTTTCCTTTAACTCCAGACTTAAAGCTCGCGATGAATCTCTTTCTAGTACAGAATTTTAGATTTCAAACGAGAGTTATAGAGGCTCAAATGGCAACTTGCCTAGATCTCCTTCGTGGAAAGGACCCAGTTGATGTGGATGGATTTAGGGCACTCGCGCCGCTTGGTAAAAGTAACCATGTCATGCTGCTGTGGGAATACTGTTTGCACACAAAAAAACTTGGTCTCCTGATGTTCGGTTAAATAACTGGCGCGCGAATTTCTCTGCGATGAAGGATGAATTATCGGCCCTACACTTGCAAGACATTCTTAACGGAAATCCGGATGTCGATTGGACCACTCTAAGGGTAGTTATAAACGAGGTTATGCACTGCAACTTTCCGATGATAAAAGTCCAAAAGGCAAACCGCCCTGTTTGATTAACACGAGATTTGAAAAGATTTCGAATTTCAGCTCCTTTGAGTTTACGAAGTTTTAGTCTCTACCTTATTGTAGAATACACGTTGATTTGGAATAACTCTTGAGTGGATTGTCCAGTCTCTAAATTTGGGAAACCTTTTCTTGGACTTAACGATTCTGCGGCTATCCAAATATTCCATCACTGAGGATAATTCCACGTCCAGGACATTATCCCTACGAGAAATACAAGCTTCAGCGTTCACTTGCTTCCAAATTCACGCCAGCGGTGTGCTGCTCTAATCTGCTTTCATTAGGGAGGGAGAAGTCGCAACAAAGGCTGAGTCGTTGCATGCTTATTAGAAGTCTGACTGCTGAATACTATTGCATCCTAGCCCAGTTATTTAAGAGGATTTATAAATTAAATGCATTCGAATACAGTCATAAGAGGTATGGAAAACGCAGACGCTCAGGACTCATCTGTGCGGAGGAAAGAAATTCGTGGCGCGGGCCTCGAACCCGGGTCGCAGATTCATGTGGCGACGAACATAACCACAACGCTACGTCCTCACTACAATTTGGAAAACAAAATTGTATCCAAACAAAAAAAGGATGACAAAGACAGATATTCTGTTACCACTTCTCCTCCTGCCAAGCGGGCAAAAAGCCTACGAACACTAATTAATGTCACCTACGAGCACGAAAAGTGCATGGCGTGTTTAAATCTCTTGCAGAAATTCTTATTGATGGAGAAAGAGATAAGTAACTTGAAACAAGAAATGGCCGATCTCAAAGAGAAGGTTCAAAGTTCACCTGGAAAATAAACACACGCAGCAACGACAATTCCAACCAAAGAAATAACGTATGCAAATATAGCTTCCTCAAGAATACCTAATGTGGAGCTTAAAGACATTGCGTCTACAGAGCTCAGTAAATTAGTAGGCATTGTCTTCCTTCAAAAGGGAGATCAAACCAGCTCATGCACCTTACTATTGTCATCGAGCTTAGACAGAAGCAGAAATGTGCTGGATACACAAACATATGCGGCATCATCGCTGAATGATACAGAAAAGGGTGAAGTTGAAAAGCTCGTCGAATTTGAAGCACCGAAGACGAAGAATTCGAAGTCGAAAAGGGCCATGAAGCTTTCACAAAAAAAAGGGGTTTGAACTCCGGAAAAAGCTCGTTCTTACCGATAGATGCTCAAGTGCAATCCTCTGTTGGTAATACAGGAGCAAGTGTAGGACAAATTGGCAAAGTTTCCAAAAGGGGTTTGCCATTAACTTTAGGAATAGTTGCTCATACTGACGCAAATAACATCGTCGACCAGAGTAGCATTCTTCCTGATACTGATGCTCTATCAACAAATCTGAACTCAAAGTCACCAAACATACATTTCGACCGAAAACGCAATCTCGTTATTAAAGGGGTTCCCGAGTCCACTTCTCTGATTGCAAAGGAAAGGGTAGAACATGACCTCAGTCTTTTCCGAAAATACTCATATTCAATTCTTCGAGATAGCGAATGCGTAACAGTGCACAAAGCATTCCGTTTAGGAAAAGCGGATGTTTCACATGAACTATCATCACCAAGGCCTCTTAAAATCATTCTTGAAATGGATGTTCAGGCTTCACGCCTCCTAGAAAGGAGAACGGCTCTTCGTAGCTCACACAGGGATGTGTTTTTTCAGCCAGACTACGAACCCAAGGAAAGGTACAAAATGAGGATGCTGAGAGCAGAACTGAAGAGGAGGACCGAGCAGGGGGAAAAATGGCTCGAAATAAAGGATGGGGAAATAAAAAAGATAAAGAGGTCTTTCTTATGGCTAACCCCATCTATAATCAAGGTGGATTCTCGCCGAGACGGAGGACACTAAATACGATGTACCCAAATGTACAGAGCTTGAATAATAAAAAGAAGGCGCTTCAGAACTTGGATGACGACCACTCATCAGAACTCAGCGTCGGCGGGATGGACACCAGTTCATCTCGGAAAAACAATGACAGACTCTAGTATTCAATCGCGCGAAATGCGCAGAAGTCTATATGGAGGAGTAACCCAGTCTAAATTGAGATGTTTGTATACCAATGCTCAGAGTCTCCTATCGAAAGTAAATGAACTCAAAGCATTAGTATCAGACCGAACCCCCGATATCGTTGCTATTACGGAAACGTGGCTCAAAGCCGAAATCGCGGATAGCGAGGTTTCGATAGAAGGATACCAACTTTTCCGAAAAGACCGAGAAAATAGAAAGGAAGGAGGAATGGCCGTATATGCTAGGACAGGAATCTCGGCAGTCGAACGAGCACACTCCATCTTCCTTGAATATTAATTTCTCTGGATAAAGATTAAAAAGGATTGTTCACAGAACCTACAATTCTTGGAGATCTTCAGACCACCGAACATTCTAAGTGCAGCTGGTTAGTCCCTCCTCCATTAAAGAGAAGGCGCGTTGTTTGAAATTAGTTTCGAATTTCAAGTACCTCGAGCCTACAAGTTTTTAGTCTCTACCTCAGTGTAGAAGACACGGTGCTGGAAAACCTATTAAAGAATTGTCTTTATATTCCTCTGAGTTTGTAAATTGCGACTTGGGCCCTCGTTCTTTGCTGCTTTCTGAAACTCACGCCGGCTGTGTGATCCCTGTATCTGCTCTCAATCGCGGAAGGGACTCAAACCAAAGGCTGAGTCCTTATATTTTCATATTCTTATTGTTGAAAACTCAGCTGACTCTCTGCTAATTTTGTAGCAATTATAACATGCAAAACTCAAGTTCCATAAGTTTATTGTCACAAAAAATTGGTCCATGATCAAGCTGCTTGGAACCGTCTCTCGGCGCCTCTACCCACTCGGCCAAATTGGCAGGGGATCTTGTTAAGCAAGTTAATGGACAAGCAGAAAACAATTGTCACTATCGTTATTCTGCTATTTGTTCACCTCCCGCTAAACGGGGTAAAAGTTCAGTAAGCTTAACTAATGAAGCTTACGAAGACGAAACATGTGTGGGGTGTTTCAGCCTCCAGCAGAAATTCTCAGGGATGGAGCAGAAAATAAGGAATCTAAGACAAGAATTCGATAACTTTAAAAATCTTTATCTTGTCCAACTGCTAAAAAAGCTCCTGTTCGTAATGAACCTACCACAAAGCAAAATTCGTATTCATTTATAGCTTCTTCAAGCTTACATATAAGTCACATTAAACATATCGCAACTGCTAGACCCGGTAAACCAGAGGAATTTCGCTACTTCCGAAGGGAGCCCCATCTAGTCCTTGCGCCACTCCACCGATACTTAGTTTGGGTAGCATCAGCACTTATCTGGCTTTACCACCCATCGCTACATCACTGGTAGACGTTGCACCAACATGCGATGTTGAAGAGGTTGGCGAGTTTGTAAAGCCAAAGAAGAAAAGGTCTAAGAAGAACACGTCGTGCAGAGACTCGGCTCCAGCCTGCCCAACATCCGGCTCACATGGATCTATCAGGCAAAAAGAGCTGCTTACCAGTTCTCAGGTTACCAGGCTCTGTCTACACCCAATTCAAATCCTCGACCAAAACCACTTAAAATCATCTTGGAAAACGAAGCACAGGCACAGCTCCTGCTACAGAGAAAATCAACCCTGTGGGATCCGCACTCTGAAGTGTTTTTTCAACCGGAATAGTGGTTGAAAGAGTGAATACAAATGCGACAGCGAATAAAAGAACTGAAAACACGAAAGGCCAATGGCGAGGCGAATCTCAAAATAAGGGACGGACAGATAGTTCAAGTGAAAAGAGCATTTCTCTGGCCGAAGGCAGTCACCCTGACAGCCCAACTGTCCCGTTTCAGAAACCAAAAACGTGCCCGCTTTAAACTAATCGTCCTCAATGCCAGATCTCTGCTTAATAAGATGCCTTTGCTCCAGATTCTGGTTTTTATCCACCGCCCCGACATTTTAATAGTTACAGAGACATGGGCAACACCCTGTGTATCCGACTCCGAACTCTCTATTCTAGGCTACGCTTACATTCGGAATGATCGACACGAGGGCCGTGGCGGAGGAAGCTGTATCTATGGTAGGCAACCACTTACATTTTTTCCATTGGACTTTTGCCAATTTACCGCGGTAGAGGAGAGCTGTTGGCTCCGAGTAGTTCTAAAAGATAACTACTCTTTACTCGTTGGTAGTGTCTATCACCCACCCAATGCCAGCGAGGATTACGACCTTTGTCTCTCGCTGGAATTTCACGCTGCACCTGACTTAAATCTGGAGTTCTGTTTGATTGCAGGTGACTTCAATCTTCCTGAAGTTCACTGGTTTCCAACTTCCGGTCCTGCAAAGTTCGAGGACCTACTTGAGGCCATAGATATAGGCATGTGGGAACAGGTAGTTGATTTTCCCACCCGAGGATCAAACATACTTGATCTTATTTTTTGTAGAGGTTGTCAGCCATCGTCAGTGTCACCTTTAGATCCACTTGGGAATTCTGATCATACTATACTTCTTTCCACACTAGAACTAGAGGCTGCTGAATCGTTTACCAAAAAATAAATCTTTTTCCGTGATTTCAGATCAGCAAATATGAGGGAATTGCTAACACACCTAAATTTCCACGACTGGACTAACTTCTTTGTAAGTTCGGATGTGAATGTTTGTACTGATACTTTTAAACAAAGTTCTAGGTCCACTCATTTCTCGTTTTGTTCCCCGTAAAAATATAATTAATGTCAAGGATGAAGAAAAACCTCCCTTTATCATTCCGCTGTAGACTGCGTAGGCTCTCCCGTCGTTTTCATCTACAAAACGACACCTCCGTCCTGCCCTTGATCCAGAAAATCTTTGAAAAGGCTAAGAGGCTCTCTGACGAAAAACGACAAGCCGATGAGGTTACCTTTGCCGAAAACCCTTCGTTAAATGTTGCGAAGCTCTTTTCGCGCACAGTTAAATCGCAGAGAAAAACGCAGCACCCCGTACTTCGAGATGCCTTAGGAAACCCAATAGCTGACGCTTAGTTGACCGCTGATAGCTTCAATGCTTTCTTGTCTAGAACGTTAAGTGAACATACTGTCGCCCCCTTTCCTAACATCCGGGTTTGTACCGGTAACGTCCTCGAAACCATAACTTTTACCCCCTGGGACGTTACCGTAGCCATTCGGCGTTTTGGTCAATCTTACAGTCCAGGACCAGATGGCGTCCCGGTCAGCGTTCTAAAGGCGGATGCAAACGATATTTTTCCGTCCCTTCTGTAAAAGATATTTAATCTTGCTCTTGAAAGTGAAACGTTCCCTATTTATGGAAGGAATCGCACATACTGCCTATTCCGAAACATGGCCGACCTACGTCATTTGACGATTTTAGACCAATAAATACACTACCAGCAGTCTCGAAGATCTTCGAGACCTTGATCATAAACAAGATGATGTGTCACCTAACAGAGAATAACCTTTCTAATGCGGATCAGCATGGTTTTGCTCCAAAAAAGGTCTTGTGACACTTGCCAGCTCTCTTTCTTTGATCATGTGCTACAATCTAGAGACAGCGGTTTTGCAATTTACACCATTTACTTCGATTTCACTAAGGCTTTTAGTCTTGTTGACCATGATCTCCTACTGCTGAAACTTGCCTCCTTCGGCATAGGTAACAAGCTTCTTAACTTAATATTTTCCTATTTGAATGCTCGCGCACAACGGGTGAAATTTTCTGATGTTATCTCCAACCCCACGCATGTGAGGAGCGGAGTTATTTAGGGCAGCGTGCTCGGCCCGCTTCTATTTTGCCTCTTTGTCAACAATGTTCCTGATTGTTTTCAGTATGGTAGGCCCTTTATGTACGCTGACGATTTAAAAGTTGCCTTTCCATATAAAACGGTTGATCGCAACATCGTGCTTGAGCTCTTAAAAACGGATCATCAGGCCTTCGCTCAGTGGTGTCGCACGTGGCACCCCTCACTTTCTTGGCAAAAGTGCTCCATTATGGTTATTGGCGACAACCATCAGCCCCACCTAAGCAACGATGGTCACGATCTAAACGTGTTCGGAGTTATAAAGGATCTGGGCATATCATACTCTAGTAGTTTTAATCTGTCAGAGCACTGCGCCCTGCTTGTCTCGAAAGCACGCCAAACTACTGGGTTTATTCTCAGAAATTTTAAAACCGTCAAAATTAGAATCAGCCTCTATAAAATGTATGTCTGGCCTAGTCTGGAATACTGCTCGTTTCTTTTTAGTCTCCTGCACGCGATTGAACGAAAAAAGATAGAATCAGTCCAACACTTCTTTACAAAAAGAGTTTTCTATTCAGATCACCGAAACCTGTCCTATCACCAACGCTGTGAGCTTACAAGCCTTGACCCGCTGTGGCTTCGAAGATTACAGAAGGGACTATTTTTACTGTTTAAACTACTGAAAAGTCGTACATTTAACCCCCTTACATCTCTGAGGCACCTCGACCACTCTCGGCTCACCAGTCATCAAGATGTATTTTTATTTCTTCCTTTGACACGCAAAGTTAGATACCGACAGTTTGTGTTTCGGTAAACGCTATAGCAATCTGGAATAATTTACCTAGAAGTATCAAAATTCAGCAAAGCTATCCCTTAATTACGTGAACTGTCACTAGTTTTCTTCACTCAGGACACCTTCCAAAACTTTTGGGTGCTGACTCTGTTAAGCTCTCTTCAGTTCTGATGTCGTTCACGGACTCTGAATCCTGTGCCGGTCTTCATGCTGAGGGGAAAAATTACTGGCTCTGCAGACCTCAATCGGCTTATTTCTCAGTCGACAGCGAACAGCCACTCGCCGACATACCTGCTGGTGCAGAATACCAGATTCGTAACACTGAATGGAGAGGTTCTTCACCGGGCACCTGTTAACACGTCCCTGTCCAGAACTTTAATTAATCAATAAGCTGCAGTTTTTTCTCCTGAAAACACCTGAAACAACGATCAGGAGTTTTTTTCACTGTCAGCTTGACCCTCTACTGTATATATATTTTTTGACCTTGCCTGTTAACTGGCAATAAATAAATAAAATAAATTTGCTCAAGGAATGTAGCAAGTCACCAGGAGGTGCTTATTGCTGGAGATTTCAATGCACCTAAAGTAGACTGGGTAAATCTGACAGTTGATGCTACACCAACTTCCTTCGGCCACAAGCTAATGGATCTCACTCTTGACCAACCTCTGGTACAGAAGGTTAACATACCAAAGAGATTAAGAGAGAACCAGAGAGCAAATTGCCTAGATCTGGTATTTACGAAGGACTTCTCTAGCATTGATGAAGTGTATTCTATTGCACCCCTCGGTAAGAGTGATCATAGTACGCCGATATGGGATTCCTCACTTTATTCTCAGCGCCAGAATGGAACGGAATGCAAGCGAAATATATGGAAGGCTGATTTTAACGTGATGAGGAAAGAACTGATGTCTATGAGATAGGATTGTTGGCTTAAAGAGAATCCAGAGGATGACTGGCGATCATTTAAGACAGTCTCACTTGATCTGATTGAACGCTTTTGTGCAGTAAAGGTGAAAAAAAAGAATAGTCACCCCGCCTGGTTAACAAGAGAACTTAAGAGGCAGCTAAAGAAGAAGAATAAAAAATGGAAGGTATTCAGGCAAACAGGGTCAGCAGAGCATCTCGAAGAATTTCGTCATCAAAGAAACGCTGTAAAAAAATGATTCGTCAGGCAAGGAAGAACTATGAATCAAGAATTATTCAACAGGCTGAATATAAACCAAAAATTGTATTCCATTATATCAATAGCCGACTAAAAAACAAGGACCCAGTAGCAGTACTCATTATTATTATTTTTATTTATTGCCAGTTTACAGGCAAGGTCAAAAGGGATATATACAGTAAGGGCAATATTGCCTTCAGCATGAAGTCCGGCATAGGATTCAGAGTCCGTGGACGCCATCAGAACGGAAAAGAGCTTCCAGAGAATCAGCACCCAAAATTCGCGGAAGGTGTCCTGAATGTAGAAAACTAGTGACAGCTCTCGTAAACAAAGGATAGTTTTGCTGAATTTTAATACTTCTGGGTAGTTTATTCCAGATTGCTATAGCATTTACCGAAAAAAACTGACGGTATTTAACGGTGCGTGCCAGAGGAAGAAATAAGAATACATCTCTATGATTGGTGCGCCGACAGTGGTCGAGCTGCCTCAGGGATGTAAGGGGGTTAAAGGTAAAACCGTTTAAAAGCTTGAACAGTAAAAATAGTCCCTTCTGTAATCTACGAAGCCACAACGGGTCGAGGCTTGTAAGCTCACAGCGTTGTTGGTAGGACAAGTTTCTGTGCTCTGAAGTAATAACTCTTTTAGTAAAGAAGTGCTGGACTGATTCTATCTTCCTCCGTTCACTCGCGTGCAGAAGGCTAAATAGAAACGAGCAGTATTCCAGACTAGGTCTGACATACATTTTATAAAGGCTGGTCCTAATATTGAGGGTTTTAAAATTTCTGAGAATAAACCCAGTGGTTTGGCGTGCTTTAGAGACAATCAGGGCGCAGTGCTCTGACAGATTAAGACTATTAGAATATGATATGCCCAGATCCGTTATAAACCCGGGCACATTTAAGTCATGACCGTCTATGCTTAGATGAGGCTGATGGTTGTCACAACTAACCATAACGGAGCATTTGTTTCAAGAGAGCGAAAGGCGCCATGTGCGACACCACTGAGCGAAGGCTTGAAGATCCTTTTAAGAGCTCAAGCACAATGTGGCGATCGACCGGTTTATAACGATAGGCAACTTTTAAATCATCAGCGTACATAAAGGGCCTACCATACTGGAAAACAATCAGGAACATCGTTCACAAAAAGGCAAAATAGAAGCGGGCCGAGTACACTACCCTGAATAACGCCACTCCTCACGTGCGTGGGGTTGGAGATAACATCGGAAATTTTTACCCGTTGTGCGCGATCATTCAAATAGGAGGATATTAAGTTCAGAAGCTTGTTACCTATGCCGAAGGAGGTAAGTTTCAGCAGGAGGAGATCGTGGTCAACACGATCAAAAAGCCTTCGTGAAGTCGAAATAAACGGTGTAAATTGCAAAACCACTATCTCTAGATTGTAGCACATGATCAAAGTAAGAGAGCTGGCAGGTGTCACAAGATCTTTTTTTCGAGAAACCCATGCTGAGCCGCATTAAGTAGGTTATTCTCTGTTAGGTGACGCATCAACTTGTCTTTAATCAAGGTCTCTAATATCTTCGAGGCTGCTGGCAGTGTATTTATTGGCCTAAAGTCGTCAAATGACGTAGTTCTGCCGTGTTTGGGTATAGGCAAAATGTGCGATTCCTTCCATAAAAATAGGGAAGGTTTCACTTTCAAGAGCAAGATTGAATATCTTATACAGAAGTGACGGAAATATATCATTTGCATCCGCCTTTAGAACGCTGACCGGGACGCCATCTGGTCCAGGACTGTAAGATTGGCGAGAACGCCGAATGGCTACGGTTACGTCCCAGAGGGTAAAAAGTTATGTTTTCGAGGACGTTACCGGTCCAAACCCGGACGTTTGGAAAGGGGGCGACCGAATGTTCACTGAAAGTTCTAGACAAGAAAGCATTGAAGCTATCAGCCGTCAACTTAGCGTCAGCTATAGGGTTTCCAAAAGCATCTCGAAGTACAGGGTACTGAGTTTTTCTCTGCGATTTTACAGTCCGCGAAAAGAGTTTTTGCAACATTGTACGAAGGGTTTTCGGCAAAGTTAACCTCTTCAGCTAGTCGCTTTTCTTCGGAGAGCCTCTTAGCCTGTTCAAAGATTTGCTGGATCAATGGCAGGACGGAAGTGTCATTTAGTCGATGAAAACGACGCGAGAGTCTACGCAATCTACGGCGGAAAGGTAAAGGGAGGTAGACTTCATCCTTGACATTAATTATTTTCTTACGAGGAACAAAACGAGAAATGAGTGGACCTAGAACTTGGTAGAATGTATCAGTACAAACATTCACATCCAAACATAGAAAGAAGTCAGTCCAATCGTGGGAATTAAGATGTGTTAGTAATTCCCCCATATTTGCTGATCGGAAATCGTGGAAAAAGCTATATTTTTTTGAAAACGTTTCATCAGCCTCGATTTCTAGTGAAGAAGCAACTATAGCATGGTCTGAACTCCCAAGTGGGTCTAAAGGTGAAACTGACAGTGGCTGACAACCTCTGCAGAAGATAAGATCAAGTATGTTTGATCCTCGGGTGGGAAAAATCAACTACCTGATCCCACATGCCAGTATCTATGGCCTCAAGCAAGTTTTCGAACTTTGCAGGACCGGAAGGTGGAAACCAATGAACTTCAGGGAGATTGAAGTCACCTGCAATCAAGCAGTACTTCATATTTAGGTCAACTGCGGCATGAAATGCCTGTGAGAGACGGAGATCGTAATCCCCACTTGCGTTTGGGGGCGATAGACACAACCGACGAGTAAAGAGTAGTTATCTTTAAGAACTACTCGGAGCCAACAACTCTCTTCTACCGCGGTAAATTGTCGATTATCCAACGGCAGAAAGGTAATTGGCTGCTTAATATAGATGCAGCTTCCTCCGCCACGGCCCTCGTGTCGATCGTTACGAATATAGTCGTACCCTTGAATATTGAGTTCAGAGTTGGATACACAGGGTGTTGCCCAAGTCTCTGTAACTATTACAATGTCGGGGCAGTGGATGAAAGCCAGAGTCTGGAGCAATGGCATCTTATTAAGCAGAGATCTGGCATTTAATACGAATAATTTAAGCGCGCACGTTTTTGGTTTCTGAGAAGGGACAGTTAGGCTGTCAGAGTGAATGCCTTCGGCCAAAGAAATGTTCTTTCACTTGAACAATTTGTCCGTTTCTTATTTGGAGATGTGCCTCGCCATTGGTCCTTCGTGTTTCCAGTTATATTATTAACTGTCTCATTTTTAGTCGCTCCTTCAGTCCGTATTCCGGTTGAAAAACTTCAGAATGCAGGCCCCGTAGGGTTGTTTTTCTCTGTAGCAGGAGCTGTGCCTGTGCTTCGTTTTCCAAGATGATTTTTAAGAGGTCTTGGTCGAGAATTTGATTCGGGTGCGGACAGAGCTTTCCCTATTCTATATGCCTTGAGAATGTGGATGGACTCGCCGTCCGTTAGCATCGTTTTTGCATACAATTGAAGGAGATCCAAGTCATGTTTGACTCGCTCCTTTGGAATACTTGAAGCTGACTCCGGGACCCCTTTAATGACTAAATTATGTTTTCGACTCAAACGAGGGCCCGTTTGTAACTCAGATCTTTCAGCTGAGTGAGTACTGGTAACCAATTCACTTGGCCCGGTAGGTCCACATGAACTGGGTGTTGGGCAGGCTAGAGCCAAATCTCTGCAAGACTTGTTCTTCTTAGACCTTTTCTTCTTTGGCTTAACGAACTCGCCAACCTCTTCAACATCGTATGTTGGTGCATCGTCTACCAGTGATGTAGCGATGGGCGGTAAAGCCAGATTAGTGCTGATGCTACCCGAACTAAGTACCGGTAGAGTGGCGCAAGGATTAGATGGAGCTCCCTTCGGAAGTAGCGAAATTTCCTCTGGTTTACCGGGTCCAGCAGTCGCGATATGTTTAATGTGACTTTTATGTAAGCTTGAAGAAGCTATAAATGAATACGAATTTTTGCTTTGTTGTAGGTTTATTACGAACAGGGGCGTTTTTAGCAGTTGGGCGAGATATATATTTTTTAAGTTATCTATTTCTTGTCTTAGATTCCTTATTTCCTGCTCCATCCCTGAGAATTTCTGCTGGAGGCTGAAACACCCCATACATGTTTCGTCTTCGTAAGCTACATTAGTTAAGCTTACTGAATTTTTACCCCGTTTAGCGGGAGGTGAACAAATAGCAGAATAACGATGGTTAAAATTGTTTTCTGCTTGTCCATTAACTTGCTTAACAAGATCCCCTGCCAATATGGCCGAGTGGGTAGAGGCGCCGAGAGACGGTCCCAAGCAGCTTGGTCGTGGACCAATTTTTTTGTGACAATAAACTTATGGAACTTGAGTTTTGCATGTTATAATTGCCACAAAATTAATAGAGAGTCAGCTGAGTTTTCAACAATAAGAATTTGAAAATATAAGGACTCAGCCTTTGGTTTGAGTCCCTTCCGCGATTGAGAGCAGATGCAGGGATCACACAGCCGGCGTGAGTTTCGGAAAGCAGCAAAGATCGAGGGTCCAAGTTGCAATTTATAAACTCAGAGGAATATAAAGACAATTCTTTAATAGATTTTCCAACACCGTGTCTTCTACACTGAGGTAGAGACTTAAAACTCGTAGGCTCGAGGTTCTTGAAATTCGAAACCAATTTCAAACAACGCGTCATCAAAGAAACGCTGTAAAAAAATGATTCGTCAGGCAAGGAAGAACTATGAATCAAGAATTATTCAACAGGCTGAATATAAACCAAAAATTGTATTCCATTATATCAATAGCCGACTAAAAAAAAAGGACCCAGTAGCAGTACTCATGGATGGGAATGATGTTGAAGTCTTTTAAAATTTCGACAAAGCCAAGTACGTAGGTCGTTTTTGCCTCGGTTTTCACTAGAGAACCGGAACTTCAGCTTGACCACGTCAACAGTGCTGTTATAGACGCCGGTCCAGTGGTTGAATATATAATCTTCCAGGAACCTCTCGTGGAACGAGAACTGCGAAATATGAAAGAAGCGAAGTCATCTGGTCCGGACGATATACCGGCCAAGTTCTTGGAAGAACTGGCCAGCGAACTGTCCAAACCACTAGCGCATATATTTAATTCGTCATTTGAATCAGGGAAACTGCCATTCGAATGGAAGGCAGCAAATATATACCCCATATACAAGAGTGGCGCCTGATCTAATGTCAACATTTATCGGTCTGTCAGCCTAACCTCTTATTTGCTGTAAAATAATGGAATCGATAATCAAGAAGGCAACCATGAAGTTCCTTGAGGAAAACCAATTACTGTCAGATCTCCAGCATGGCTTCAGACAGAATTGCTCCTGTCTTCTAGTTTATTACTCTCCACAGAGCAGTGGACTCGTGCACTTGACGAAAATGGTAGGGTTGACGTCATATACACTGATTTCAAGAAGGCGTTTGACAGTGTCCCACACAAACGTCTCATCTACAAATTATCTGAAATCGGCATAAGAGGAATGCTGCTGACATGGATCGCAGACTTTCTTACAGATAGATTGCAAACTGTGTGCGTCGATACCTCGAAGTCAACACCTACTCCGGTTCTAAGTGGTGTCCCCCAAGGCTTGGTATTAGGGCCGTTACTCTTCTTAGTGTACATCAACGACTGTGTCGACGACCTGGATTGCAGCGCCATCATGTTTGCAGATGATGTTAAATTGTGGAGGGTAATCAGATCTGATTTCGATAGGCACGCACTTCAAGCGGATCTCAACCGTCTTAGCAGCTGGTCTACTCGTTGGCTCTTAAATTTTAACGTTGGGAAGTGTGTGGTCCTAAGACTGCGTACCAGAAGGACCAGTGAGGAGGATGATTCCTACCAATACATTCTCAATGGGCAGCCCCTTTAAATTGTTGAGGAACAGAAGGACCTCGGTGTTCTAATAAACTCCTCACTTAAACCATCTTCACAGTGTTTAAAGGCAGCAAAACGCGCTACACAGGTCTTATTTGCGCTCAGACGTAGATTTGTGCAGATTGATAAGGAACTCTTCCAAAAAACCTACGGGGTATTTGTTCGATCTGACTTGAAATATGCCGTCCAGGCCTGGCGTCCATGGTTTAAGAAGGATTATCTACAGCTGGAACGAGTGCAGGCGAGGGCTACGAAGATGGTCAAGAATCTTAGTAATCTGCCTTACGAAGCCAGACTGGTTTAACTTGATTTGTTTCCTCTAAATTACAGGCAACTACGCGGTGAACTCATCCATACCTACCGGATTGTCAAGGGCCATTATTGTGCCCTAGAATTTGCTGACTTCTTCGAATTGGCTGGGACGGAACATCTGCGGGGTCATCCCTTTAAACTGCAGAAGAAGGTTGTCCACGCGGAAGTCCGTCGGAACGCCTTTTCGCAGAGGGTCGTTGGAGCATGGAACGGACTCCCTGACGAGGTGGTCTTTTCAGAAAATGTTGACACATTTAAATTCAAACTAGATACTCATTTTCTGAGAAACTATTGTCAATATAAATGAAGATTGTGTAAATAGTGGCCGGTTGCGCCTGGCCCACACATATCGATGACCCTACATTTTCATTTGTCAGATATATCACTGTAAACGTTTGTACTAGTGACATTTTTGCATGTGAATAGGGAACTCAAGGGCGAAAGCCTACTTCCCTCAATAAAGTGACTTAAAGTGACAGCTAAACCGAAAGAATACACTCTGGAGAATGTATGTAGCAACAAATCAACTCATGCATTACGAAATATTTCACCGTAAGCGGAATTCAGAAAGGTTAATTATCCGCAGATAACGAAGGATCATGAGGCTGAAAGTATAGAATGGGGCGTCGATAAGCCAAAAGTACTTTTTAGCTATATCAATAGTAGGTTACATAAGAAGGAGATGGTGGCCATGTTGATAGGTGAAAAAAACGCAGACATTAATGAAAATTAAGCTAAGGCGTAACACCGTAGTCGTTTTTCATTTCTGTTTTTTACATATGAAGCAGATTTTAACCAAACAGACTGTCATAAAATCAGACACGATGCCATCATTGAGGACCTCAAATTCACAGAAGAAGATGTGAAGAAGGAACTTCTTGCACTTAGTGACGCCAAGTCTCTGGGTCGTGATCAAATGCCAGCAAAAGTACTGAAGGGGCTTGCTAGTGAACTCTCTAGACCACTCTCGTGAATTTTTCAGCCGTCCTTCGATCAAGGCATCCTCCCCTCTGATTAGAAATCTGCAAATATAAACCCCATTCACAAGGTTGGACCCAGAATCAGTGCTAAAACTATTGACTGGTGAGCCTAACATGCATTTGTTGCAAAGTTATCAAAAAGATCATCAAAAAGGCCAGCATGAAGTTTCTCGAAGAAAAAACTTCATTGACAGTGCCCAACATGGAATTCAACATAACCACTCCTGTTTGACCAATATGTTCTATTCAATGGAACAGCTGTCCAGGTCATTGGATGAGGACACCAGCGTCAATGTCATTTACATCAACTTGGAAAAAGTCTTTGATTATGTTCCTCCCCACAGGTTACTCTACAAAGTCCGAGAATCCGGAATAAGAGGGAATTTACTTAATTGGATAGTAAACTTCTTGATAGGCCGATCCCAGTCCGTGCGCATTGGCAATGTGAAATCAATATCCATGCTGGTTGTGAGTGATGTACATCAGGGCTCCGTTTTTTCTTAATCTATGTGAATGATTGTATGAATTGACTGGACAGCACGGGAGTCATGTTTGCAGATGACAACAAGATACGACAACCAATCGGATGCAGTACAGATGAGCAGACTTTACAAGAAGGACTCAACTGCCTATCTTAATACTCTGATAAATGGCAGATGAAGTTCCACTTTGAGAAATATGTCACACTGCGGCTCAAAACGAAGAAGGCGAGGGCGATGTGTGACTCCCATGAATACTTACTTGACGGAAGGTGCCTCTCAAATGTATCCGAACAAAAGGACCTAGGAATCACCATTATGGCCTTTAGATCGGTTGCTGTTCTTTCTTAACATCAATGATATTTCATCGATAATTAAACATTCTCAATCTTATATTAATGTTTATGACCTCAAATGCGTGCATTCCTTCTCTTACTCTACGGTCGAACGATGCCTTGGACAAATTCATTCAGACCTAGACGCTCTTACGGTGTTGATCTCCACATGGCTAATGGAATTCTCACCTTCTCTGTTTCGCTACAAGTGTTTTGGGTCTGTTATGTTATAGAATTTATAGAATTGATATTTGGTTAGCACCGGGAAGACTGCCACAACCTGTTATTTTAAAAGGATGCCCTATGACCGAATGTTCCTTCATCAAGTACTTGGGATTATGCTACACCAATAAATTAGATCTTTCTCTTCCAGACGATAGAAGTACGGCCGAAGTTTCTCAGATTTCCGGCTTTATTTCCTATAATTTCTACCTTCCTGAAATTAAATTCAGACTTATCGTATATTTGTGCTTCCCAATCTGGAATCTGTAAACGCTCTCTAATATTTTCTTCTGGGTACAGCTTTCTTTGGAATAACTTGCCAATTGAAATAAGGTCGTTAACCAGTCTATTTGCAATCGAGCGATGACTTCACATTTATCTTAACTGGAACCGTGATATCTCTTTATACCACCAGTCATTAAAAAGATGAGATCATTCGGACGTTCACATTCGGACCTTCACAGTCTAAAATGCTCCCGTTTCTTTGGATTCTTACCATCATCAGAATTCAATTCTGAATCCAAAGATGCTGAGGCTTCAAGTTTTCTGATGCCTTTTTCCGAGAATTTTCTTCATGTTCCTTAGTGATCTGTTCAGTGTTCAGTGTGCTCAGTCTTTTTAAGGAAAATAGGCTTACGCCTTTGAAATCCCTATTTGCTACATAAAAATAGCAAGAATAAGAAGCAATGTAACAAAGTTACAGTCAAGTGAATGCAGGAAGATTAACGGGTACACTGATATTGTAAAGGTTAAGTAGTCACATCGTTTTCGTGGTGCTGCAACATATGTATATCAAGCTGATGTTTGAATGTATCCACAGACTGGGATATTACAATCGCCTCAGGTGGGTTATTCCACGGTTCCACGACACGGTTGGTGAAAACATACTTCCTCACATTCAATCTTACTTGGGGCACACTTAGTGTGAATGGATGACCTCGGAGATTATTCGTAGTGGAAAGTTGGAAAAAGTCATCACATAAGAGGGCGCAATCCATGCCACGCATGATACGGAAGGTTTGTATCAAGAACGAACCATCTCGACGTTTCATTATCTCATTCTGAAATGCTACTGTAGTTTTAGCGTTATGTTCTCGCTGACCTTATCTCCCTAAGCATTTTTTTCCTCCTACCCTCTATTCAAAAATGGAGGCCTGTTGAACTCTGCCTCCATTTTCAAGGTAAGAGTTTTTTCACAGTCTTTTTTCTAGTTAAAAATTAAATTCGAACTATCGCTAACTATTACCCTAACACGACAAGTTCTGCATTCACTATTGAATGTTTTTAGATTTTATTTGCCCACATTGTCATTTTTTACTTCGTTACTAATTTTTTTTCCCTAGTACCTTCCTGGCGCTAACCAAATATAAATTATAAACTACTTAATGGAAGGTATTAACGGTAGATATTTAGGTAACTCATAAATGACATGTGTTGGTCAGTAGACTTGGTGAAATGAGAAAAAGGACTGCTAACGGAAGTTATTTACCGTTGTTAGTTAGTTGTGGCAGTCATAGCACTCGTCACTATGTGGACAAAGTGAACTGAGGAAGGAACGTCTAACGGTGGGTATTGACGGAAGTAAGTTAGATACGACGGTAAGTACGTGCGTCGGTGAGTGGACGTGGTGAAATGTGGAAGCACTACTGACGTTAGTTCTTGATGGTTGAACGTTAGATATGACGGTACTGACAGGTACCGGTGGGTAAACATGGTTAATTGTGGAATGGATGCTAAGGGTAGTTATTGACGGCAGTACTTCAGGTACGGCAGTAATAATGTGTCGGTAAGTAGACATGGTGACCTGAAAAATGGACTCCAAACAGTAGGTATTGAGGGTTGTAATTTATAGATGGCAGATATGACATGCATCGGGGAGTATACATGGTTAACTGACAAATGGACTGTTAACGGCAGTTATTGACGTTAGTAAGTTAGGTATGGTAGTAATGACGTGTTGCTATGTGTACATGGTGAACTGAGGAAAGGACTGTAACGTTAGGTATTGACGGCAGTAAGTTGTGTATGGCAGAAATTACATGTGTCGGTGAGTAGACGTGGTGACTTGAGGAATGGACTGCTAACAGTAAATATGGACGGAAGTATGTTAGGTATTACAGTAACGATGGTTTTCAATGAGTGGACACTTTGAAGTGAGGAAGAGATTGCTAACGTTATGTACTGACGTGAGTGATAAAGGTACGGTATTAATGACATTCGTCGGTGAGAAGACATGGAGAAATGAAAAAACGACTGCTAACGGACATTTTAGACCGTAGTGAGTTAGTTATGGCAAAAATGACATGTGCCGCTCTGTGAAGATGGTAAACGGAGAAGGTTAACATAGGTTCACTGACTTTTTTTGTTCGATAGATATGTTGAGATGAGGAATGGACTTCTAAATTTACGTTTTGGCGCTAGTTAATTCAATATGATAGTAATGACGATTGTCGTTGTGTAGACATGGTGAACTGATTAAAGGACTGCTAACGGTAGGAATTGACGGTGGTTATTTAAGTTCAGCATTCATGACATGTTTTGGTGAGTAGACATGGTGAACTCAAGAAGAGTCAGCTAACGGTAGGTATTGAAGACAGAAAGTTAGCTATGATAGTAATGGTTTTTCGTTGTGTTGACAGGATGAACAGAAGAAATGTCTGCTAACGTTGTGCATTGACGGTAGTCAGTTAGATATGACAGTAATAAAATGCGTCTGGGAGTAAACGTGCTGAACTGTGGAAGGACTGTGAAAGTTATATACTGATGGTATTATGTTAGATATGGCAGTAACGACATATGTCGTTTAGAAGACATTGTGAACGGAGAAATGAACTGCTAACGGTAGGTATTGGCGGTATTATGTAATCTATATCACCAATGACATGATTTGGTGAGTCGACATGGTGAAATGAAGAATAAATAAATAAATAAATAAATTGTATATTTAAGGCCCAGAGGGCCCCATCATTACATACTTAGTACCATGGTTAAAATAAATACAAAGTGGATAATTGCTGCACTATGTGAGCATCCATATGAACAGCAGAATTTAGTAGTATGGTAAACATAACCGATTCAAGAAGATTTGCCATTTTTAAAAAAAAGTCAACAATCTTTGGCATATACGGTGAACTGGAAAAGAAGCAGTAAAAAAACTCCTAGGGTTAAATCGGAGGCGGAGTTCGGCGAGCCGCAAATTTAAAAAAAATAGGAGAAAAAAACTGCTTCACTAAAAAATTAATAGCTAAATGCAATGGGATAGTATTATGATGTTGTTGACTACGTATGAGGGTTCGGGACGCTCCTTGTTGGGTGAGAGATAATATAGCAGTCAGAGATACTGTTTATAAACACCAGTGGAGGTGAGAGAGGACGAACTCATCGTACACAACATGGTCGAAACGAGGAGGGGACAGTAGAGGTCACGAGATCATCATCGAGATGCGACCTTGCTGACTGTATAGTCCATAATATAGCAGTCAGAGCTTCTGTTTATAAACACCAGTGGAGGTGAGAGAGGACGAACTCATCGTAGACAACATGGTCGAAACGAAGAGGGGACAGTAGATGTCACGAGATCATCATCGAGATGCGACTATGCTGACTGTATAGTCCATAATATAGCAGTCAGAGATACTGTTTATAAACACCAGTGGAGGTGAGAGAGGACGAACTCATCGTACACAACATCGTCGAAACGAAGAGGGGACAGTAGAGGTCACGAGATCATCATCGAGATGCGACCTTGCTGACTGTATAGTCCATAATATAGCAGTCAGAGCTACTGTTTATAAACACCAGTGGAGGTGAGAGAGGACGAACTCATCGTACACAACATGGTCGAAACGAAGAGGGGACAGTAGAGGTCACGAGATCATCATCGAGATGCGACCTTGCTGACTGTATAGTCCATAATATAGCAGTCAGAGCTTCTGTTTATAAACACCAGTGGAGGTGAGAGAGGACGAACTCATCGTAGACAACATGGTCGAAACGAAGAGGGGACAGTAGAGGTCACGAGATCATCATCGAGATGCGACCGTGCTGACTGTATAGTCCATAATATAGCAGTCAGAGCTTCTGTTTATAAACACCAGTGGAGGTGAGAGAGGACGAAATCATCGTAGACAACATAGTCGAAACGAAGAGGGGACAGTAGAGGTCACGAGATCATCATCGAGATGCGACCTTGCTGACTGTATAGTCCATCACCAAAGAGGCGAAACCATCAAAACCCACCTCGATCATCATTACCCCCGTTAGTCTTCCTTATAACCTAAGAAATTCTGAACTAATTATACCTCCCCCTGCATCCTCCACGTGTTAACGCTCTCTCTTCTTTGCTTCTAGGTATAGTTTTCTTTGGAATAACTTGCCAATTGAAATAAGTTCGTTAACTAGTCTATCTGCATTCAAGCGAAGACTGCACATTTATCTTAACACTGATTCTATTAACCTTTTATTTTCCTCATCTTTTCCCAGTAGCTTTCCCCATGACTCGGAGAAAGGACCATCGGGAATTTGAGTAACCCTCTCGAAACTATATTTACGCTACCTGGAGACGCCCATGAACTATAATGTCTCCTTATATCACCCGTCCTCCAAACGATGACGTCATTCGGACGTACAAATTCGGTGGTCCACAGTCTTAAATGCTGCGGTTTCTTTGGATACAAACCATCATCAGAATTCAATTCTGGATCCTATGATGCTGAGTACTTAAGTTCATTGACGCATTTTCGTGAGATTCTGTTTCATACACCTAAGTGATCAAGAACGAATCACCTCGACGTTTCATTATCTCATTCTGAAATGCTACTGCAGTATTACCCTATTCTACCACCTGACTATTTTTTCCTAAGCAGTTTTTTTCTCATACCTTCTATTCGAAAAATGAAGGCCTATTGAACTCTGCCTCCATTTTCATGGTAGGAGTTTTTTTCACTGCCTATTTTTTTCTAGTTCACCATTAATTTTAAAACATTGCTAACTGTTGACATAGCAGGACAATTTATTAATTTGTACATTTTATCTGCACACATTGTCATAACTTTATTTCGTTACTAATGTTTGCTTAGACAGTACCTTCCCGGTGCTAACCAAATATAAATTCTAAAAAAATAAAAGAACCTGGAGACTATCGTCGGGGTTGCGAATTCGGAGGTAAATATGACGGTTGTCAAGAGTTGGCAATGCTAGTTTAAAAGGAGGGGGAGAAAAAGTAAATGCAAAGATTGACTCTGCAGAGGATGATGGAAATATAATAAGAGACCAATATAACATCAAGGGAGCTGCCTCAAATACCAGGAGGACCCTTTTCAAAATCCAAAAGTTGCAAGTTTGGGAAGGAAACAGACAATAAGGACTTAATATCTTCCGAAGTTAAATGTTTGCGTAATTTGGTTTTGATAATAGCTAATGTGGACGACAACCTAATTTGCAGTGGTAGATTATTCCATATGAAAGCATATTTGGAGGCAAAAAACTGAGACCGGTTAGTTGTGGAGCTAAGGGGTGGTGAAATGATCATGGAGGAATTACGAGTGGCATTGGGTCGATCGACCGCAGCGAGAGCGTTAATTCGTGGGAGATTTGGGCTAGATTTAACGCGAAACAGGAAGCAGAGACCGACTTCCAGTCTTCTAACCCACAGAAATTTAATGTTTGCTAACTGGCATCTATCCGTATAGGAGATACTGGATCCAGGAAGAGAAAATAGTCTTCTAGTAAAAACCCTCTGAACTTTCTCAATCTTACTGCGGTCAGAGGCGTTCATCAGCCCAAAGAAGGGCCAGCAGTATTCTAAAATAGGAAGAACAAACATGCGGTATAGGTTTAACTTTATTTCCGGAAGGAAAAATTATGTGGTATAAAACCACATATCTGTGCAAACCTTTGCAGAAATTCGATCTGCATGAGGCGATAATGCTAGCTTATTCGTGTAACTTAGACCTAAGTCTTTTATGGTTGATCGTTCTAAAAGTGTACAATTTTGAAATACTACAGGTGCAGGAAGCTTTGCGGGGCCAAAACACACGAAACTGCTCTTGGATTGAGAAAATTCCATCTGCCAAGTACAGCTCCAACGTGAGAGTATAAGTAGATCAGTGTTGATTTTATCCACGCAACTATTAGCACTGTCTTTAGAAAATGAATAAATGCACTTGAGTTCGTCAGCGTAAACGAAATTTTGTGAATTTGTGAGTAAAGTTGAAATTTCGTTAATGTATAGAATGAAGAGAAGGGGACCTAGAACAGTGCCTTGAAAAACGCCACTCGTGATCGGCTGAGGCGTCGAATAGCTATTACCTACTAAGACCTTCTGGCTGCGGTTAGACAAGTAGGAACCAATGAAGTCAAGGAGAGGAGGCCGGATGCAGAGGGCTTCCAGTTTCACTAGAAGACGTTTGTCAAAGGCTTTGCTCAGGTCAAAGTAGATCACAACCTCGGACTGTTGCTTAATACAAAGGGAAGTGACGAGGTTAAGAAAAGCTAAGTGACACTTTGCATGATCTCCCAGGTAGAAAACCATATTGCGAGTCGCTTAAAAGCTTGTTTTCTAGGCAAAAGTCGAGAATTTGATTAAAAATAATTTTTTCAAGACGTTTTGCGATAGCCGGGGTTTTGTGAACGCCTCAATAATTATTTACGTCCATAACGAGATCCCGACTTGAAGACAGGAAGAATAATAGATGTCTTCCATGAGTCAGGAAAGAATCCGTTTAAAAGATAAACTGAGAATATATGGCTAAGCAATCGGGGAAAGCTCGGCACTCTCTTAATAACTGAGTTTGGAATACCATCAGTTCCCGAAGAGTGCGAGTTTTTCAGACGAATTATTTGCTTACGAATTGTTTCTAAGGAGAAATCAATAGTGCTGATAACATTAAAGGAGGATGCCTGAAACGTCGGAACCGGTTCAGATTCCATCGTAAGGTGATTTGCAAAGAACGCACTAAACAGTTCTGCGTTGTCGGAGTCTTCCAGAACGAAGTTCTTGTCTTCATTTAGTAATGGAGGTATTTCATAACCTCGTTTAGAAGAGAATCGACGGCGGAACAGTCGAGCAACAGATTTTTTTGAGTTTGGCTCACTGAGTGCGCAAGATTTCCTCTGTCTGTCACGTGCAAGACGAATCTTAGGGGCTAATTCGAAAATCTCTGCGATCCTTAGATGTACAGATAATGAAGTAGTATATTGATCTTTCAACTGCTTCTTCAATTTCTTTAGTCGTGGCAAAAGAAAGTGAGGAACGGAGGATTCCGAGACGTAGGGCTTGACTATTTTGGTTGGCACAAGCTCCAAAATGTTATTTGAAACGACTGACACGAAGTCACAAAGACTTGCTGCGTCGTTCATGGAGGAGAGATTCTGTCAATCCAATGAGTCCAAAAAGTTACTAATTAAGCTCATATCTGCGAGGTCAAAAGCATGATAGGTACGAACGGCACTAACCTTTTTCGATGAAACAATCGGAAGGCATCAGTGAATTAGTGTATGGCCACTTTGGAAGAGACCCTGCTTAAAATCAACGAAGAGGGGAGCAATGTCGTTTGTGAAAATCAGGTCTCAAATATGCTTGTCTCTCGTTGAAGAACGGACAAGTTGGGACCAATTAGAAAAATTAATGGTATCTAGGAAAGGCTGAAATCTGGGTGGACAAGATTTTGAAATCCAGTCAATTTCAGGAAAATTAAAGTCCCCAGCGATTATTTTAATTTTAAAATTGGACTTTGAAATCAATTTAAAATTTCACAAAGTTTTGCATCATCATCGGATGATGAATTAGGCGGGTTGTAAATACATCCGAGAATTGCCTGCTAGCGGTAAGTATTCGCTGTAGTAATTTAGGAATGACGGGTATAATGCTTGTCAGTGAGTAGACACGGTGAAAATGGGAGCGGAATGTTAACGCAATGTATTTACGGAAGTAATTTAGGTTCAAAATTAAAGAGATGCGTAGGTCAATCGACAAATTGAACTGAGGAATGGACTGAAAACGATAAATTTTGGACGTAGAAAGTTAAATATGACTTATATGACGTTTTACGGTGTGAAGACAAGCTGAACGGCGAACAGGTTTGTTAACGGTAGGTATTGCGGTAGTAATTAAGGTACAGCAGTAATGACAGGTGTCAGTAAGTAGACATGGTGAACTGAGGAATGGACTGCTAAAGGTAGGTGTTGACGGCAGTAAGTTATCTATCGCAGATATGATATTTGTCGTTGAGTAAACATGGTGAATTGAGGAAGGTACTGTTAATGGTAGGTATAGAGGGTAATAAGTAAGATACATCAGCAATGACATGCATCGGTGAGTCAACGTGCTGAACTGTGGAAGGGCAGCTAATGTTAGATATAAACGGTAGTATGTTTGATAAGGCAGTAAGGACATTTGACGGGGTGCAGACACGGTGAACTGAGGAATGGACTGCTAACGGAAGGTTTTGAATGAAGTCATTTAGGTAGAATAGTAATGACATGTGTCGGTGAGTAGACATGGTAAATATTTAAAGGGTCTGCTAAGGGAAGGTATTGATTGTAGTAACTCGGATATGGTGGAAATGGCATGTGTCGGTGAGTAGGCATGTTGACATAAGGAAGGGACTGCTAACGGTAAGTATTGGCTGTAGAAAGTTACATAGGTCAGATATGACGTTTGTCGGTGACTAGACACGGTAAACTGGGAACAGGAAAGTCAACGGTATGTATTAACGGTAGTAATTTAGTTACGGCAGAAATGGCATGTTTTAGTGCGTAGACAAGGTGAACTGAGGAATTTACTGCTCGATGAAGATATTGATGGAAATAGGATATACATGGCAGTTATGGCATGTGTTAGTGAGTAGACATGGTGAAATGAGAAATGGACTTCTAACGGTAGGTTTTGCCGGTAATAAGATTGATATGGCGGTAATGAAATACGTCGTTGAGGAGAAATGATTAATTTAGGAAGGGACTGCTAACGGTAGGTTTACACGCTTGTAAATAAGAGATGGCAGTAATGACATTCGTCTGTTAGCGGATATTAAGAACTACGAAAGGGACTGCTGACGTTTGTCATTAATGTTGGAATGTAAAATATGTCAGCTATGATTTGGGATTTATTCTCTAGCAAACTTTTCACTTTAAAATGCTGCCCCTGGAGGCTAGTTGTAGTTGCAACATGATAAAGCCATCACACAGGAGGGTCATTACAAGTCACGCAAGACAGGACAAGTTCATATCAAGTCTCCGTGCAACTGCCTATAACTCAGAGCTTATGAATTTAGGATAGTTAGGCGGATCTCCTAGGGTTAGCACAATGAGCCTTACTAATTAAGTAGCTCACCACTGTACCCTTTGGAGCAGATTGTTGTCCAACTGCATTAACAGTTTTTAGGCCTGAATCGCGTATTCAAGATATGATCAATAACACACGGAAGACGTAAGAAAAGCAATATTCGATGTAATACCCGCTTGATGGCGTAGAACATTCAATTTGCGGCATTTACCGCCTTGTTACATGGTGAAGTAGACGTTAGGTTGTCTTTTAATTCAAACGCCGAATGTAGAGTTGTGTGAGTTTATGTTGGCAATGCATAAAACCCAAAGCTACTATACGCAGCATTATCAGGAAAATCGAACACCCTTACGTCGGATGAGAAATTTGTCAATCGATGTTACGATCTGATACGGGCTTGCAGAGCCCTGCGCAGTTAGCGCCAACTTGCGCAATAAATAATTTGTTATTAATTATTATAATAACTGCAGTCATTATCCATATAGTTGTCCGAATAGTTAAGAAATGTTTCGCCTGCACGAGCGAGGTGGTTTGCTTATTCGTGCGTCGGAAGCTTATATATTGCCATATTCGTGTTACTTTTACGTTAAATTGGTTCCTATTCTCTTGAACACTTTGTGCCGTTAGTACTATTTTCTTCAAACAGTAACAATGCTTCTGTTTTAATTTACTTTTCTGCACTTCTCTTTGGTAAGATTGGTTTTGTTAAGAAGGAATTGGTGCCAGCTGTTGGTTACGAATGTTGCCAATTTCCAATCTTACATTATGTTTCTTTTGAACCACTCGTAGGAATGTCATCACACCCAGTAGACCCTGAAGTTCTGCAGGCCCTTCAAACCCTGCAGAAATATAACTTTAAAGTAAGGGCAAATTTTTACGCAGACTTGTTTAAGGAAGCCGAACTTGCTTTAAAAAAAGAAGCTGGACTTACAGATAGTGGGATAGCGGAAGAATTTTTGGAATTTAAAGCGTACGTTCTTCACAATCCAAATATTTCGTAGTGAGACGCCCGATGATCCTAAAACCTTTTTATCAGCTTATGAACAACTTATCAGATTTATCGATACCGCCGCTGACCAACACAAAGTAAGTATTTGGAGCAGTGTGTACTGTAATAGCTTGAACTTTCGTCTCTCCTATACCCGGTCTTCGTACAGCTTTACATGCGTTTGGTGAGTGGAAATTTTTGCTCGGAAGGTAAGTTGTACCTCGGTCTAATTTCTTCTAGCGAAATTCTTCATGGAACGGTTTCGGCGCTTTCAGGAGGATTACTATCAGGAAGACATTAAAATGTTAGCTTCTATCTCCGAACCAGACCATCTTTTTACAAATCCACTGGTTGAGTCTTTTCGGGCTACCGATTTCTATGTCAGTATTGCCTCTGCTTCATACGTCCTTCTTCGTCGCTACATACGAGAGAATAAACTTTCCATTTTGCAAAGCGTTCTGAAGGATCAGCTTCATGTCGAAAGTAAGAATGTTTAATTTTGCCGAAGTTTTAGCTATTGATGGACCGCCACGCTCAAAACTTCAGCTTCACTGCCGAAGAGGGGCGCTGTTTGGTGAGGCACACAAAGACGCAAACAGTGAGCCAGTTCTTTATGGATTGTTGAGAGATTCGTTCACAAGTCTTGACACTTCGGAGCCCACAAAAAGTTCTCCAAATGATAATATGGACAGCTGCGGTAAGCTTACGTCGTATATACTTAAAAAACGCCGCCGATTGATGTTCCTTAGCTCTTTATGACGTTTAGCTTTATTACATGTGGAATCGTCTTATAATTTTTACCCCGATAAACTCACAGCTTTTTGCCTAGTTACACCACCAGCACTTATTGTTGCCCTATCACTTCTTCATACCGAATTCCTAACTTAAAAGTCGAATTAGACGCAAGTCTGCTTTGAGGAGAACCATGCTGAAGAAGGACACGTGTACAATTGGCGCGTTATCGTTACAGCTACAATATTACTGAGGTGATTAAATGGAATGCAATTTTTTCGGCGCCTCGCTCGTGAAAATACCGTGCTTCAACTTTATTTGTTATTTACGATGGTGGAATCACGATCTACTTTTTATCGTTTCAATATAAAATTGTCACGGTTTTAACAATCTGCTGGTTCCTATTCTTTCTGAACGCAGACGCTGACGTTGATTTGACTCCGTCTAAGAAAAAGAAAAAGAAAGATGGAAGTTTTCCAGGTCAAAATCCATCGAAGTCTGGACCGGATGATCCGAAGGGTGCATATTCAAAATCACCGCCTATTGATCGGGTTCCCCTACCAAAAGTGAGTGCTTTTATCCCTATTCTAACGTGTACGGAGGTCATCATAATTACCCATGGACACTGGTTGCATCACTTCTCTTCACCCGCAGATCTGTCCAACACCATACTTATGATATACTTAAAGACTCACGAATGGAGATGAATATGTGTCCCAGAGTTTTGATTTAGAAAGGTAAAGGTGCAATCACTGGAACATTAGGTTTATTAGAGAGAGAGAGAGGCATGCTTTATTTTGAAAGTCTTATTCCGAAATTTTAAGCAAAAAAGTCCTTTATTCACCATTAATAAGATTGAGCACACAAAACACATGACACCGAAAGATCAAAAACGAATGACAGAAAACTGCAATTACTGACATCATGAAGAATCGTCCCTGAATTACTCGCAAAGTGACGATAAAATTGCAGTTCCTTCAAAACGTTTTTACCGTTGTGGGCTTATGACCTCATTGTTGTAGTCCGAATAAGCAAGTAGGGTTAATAATCGGGATATAATGGGCGAAATAGGCCGACCGATTTACCTATATTAAAATTTATATGAGAATGGACATCAGAAAATATGGCGGCTCAATTTGAAAAGCCCGCTGATTTGTTGTACCACTCTATCCTTTAATGTTGGTCTCCAGTACGAGTTAGAAAGCTCACACTGTTGTTCCAGTGATCGTGCCTTCACCATCTTTACATAGTCAAAAAAATTTCGGGAGATGCGTTATGGTGAAGAATCTACCGTCGTAGGCATTCGAAAGTGTGTACTTTACTACATGGCGGAATATTGACCCAGATACGCTTACTCTTTCAAATTTTATCCCATGCGTCTCTTAATCTTCCGATCGAAATCAGTCACTGCCCTCCTATCCGTGTCCCTTATTGGATGTCCCCCTAGCCACAGCGCTAGAGAACTTCAAATATTAGCATTTTTTCGTACATAGAAGTCATCTTCCTCGTTGTTGTAATACTTTCTACCCAATCGCCTTTGGCGAGGCCCTGCACATATAGGCATTAGCCCCAAGGACATTATACTTATCTCTAAACTCAATTATTACACGATTTTGACGTCCTCATTTTTTTAAATCCAAATTTATATTTTAGTTCAAGAGGGAATAATGCCGATAATTGGCTCGCACCCCTATAAGTGTCGCCTTTTTGTTAGTGCTACTATCTCTGATGATGAACTGCACGAGTTCGAAGGCCCAAAACAAAAAAAACGATGGTAGATGGGCGCTCACCGGGTGGTTATGGGACTCACTCGTCCCGTTGTGCCTTGGGGCTCACTCTAAAGCCCAGCCAGCAGCCACAAAACAGGTATTTATATAGGCAGAATGATTTTACCGACAAAGACAAGGGAGACTGGAATAGCCATTTCTGGCTTATTAGCCAGGCATACCCAACCCCAGGTGTTGCGGCATCCGAGGCTCGAACTCGCGACCTGTTGGTTAGAAGTCTAACGCTCTTATTCACTACGCCACGAGCTCGTTGTTTTGTCGGTTTCGATCGGGATTATTAACAATGGTAGATGGGCTCTCACCGCGCTGCGGCTGCTGGCGAGGCTCTAGAGTAAGCCCAAGGCACAACGGGACGAGTCCCGTAACCGATCAGTGAGCGCCCATCTACCATTGTTAATAACCGCGATCGAAACCTATAACACAACGAGCTCGTGGCGCAGCAAGCTAGAGCGTTGGACTTGTAACCAAGAGGTCGTGAATTCGAGCCTCGGGTGCTGCAACACTTGGGGTTGGATATGACTGGTAGATGACGGCTAATAAGCCAGTCCATTCCAGTCTCCATTGTCTCTGTAGGTAGTATCATTCTGACAATAAACAAACTGTTCCTGGGCTCAACCAGTCTTCTCCCTTACTCAAAAGTAACCGTCATTGTCAACGAGCAGCATTTGGTTTACAATCTTACAGTTGTGGTTTGAATAGACGTGCACTTGAAGTTTGTTAGGGTGATAATTTAGCAAAGCAACTTTGAGTCAAGTGCACTGTCTTCTTGAAAAAATCCCCTCACTTTGTTTTAGTTGAGCAAAACGTACCTTGATCGTAGGAGATTCCTTCGTCGGGAGATAGTCTCGTTAAGACGCAGTGCTCTGCAACAGGACAGTGATCCAGGTACCACCGCCATTTTCTACACCGTTTGCAATGCACAAGCTGGTGAGTCAGCGCTTGCCATCCGTCGTGGTGGCGTCCCCAGCATGTCCTTCTCCGAGGATCTTAGCCTATTGGCCGTTGGTTTTGGTTCGGGCAGGATTCGCGTCTGGTCACTGGGCGCTGAATCCTTGCGTCAGATGATGCCTCCCGACGAACTAGCACTTCTTGACATGGATGACGACCGCATACGAAGTAAGATGCTGCACGATGAGAATGAGTAAGTTCAGAAGCCAAAATAGATCTTCACGAGTTTTGTCACTACGATCTCAGCCATACATTTTGACGCTTTCCGCTTGTAAACTTTCTGATTCAAAAGCCATATACCACTTGCTTATAGCTAATTTCAATAGTGTAAGTCAAAGCGGCTATTTGACGGTAACTCTTAATCTGAATCTTCGTTGGTAATTGAATATAGCATTTTAATTTCAACATACGTTATACAAATATATCAGATTTGGAGCCTTTACCTGTCCGGTAGTTGTATTTATCGCTCAGTCTACTTATTGTCATTAAATTCCATAGGCACTGCCTTTGTAGGTTTCCTACACTATATCATCTAATTTTTATGCCTACTTGTTGATTAAGGCGATAAGCTACATCCTAACAGCAAGACGACAAGGGTAGGTACTCTAAGTTTTCTCCGCCATCGTTTTTTGCTAGACAGAGATTGTGCGCAATTTTGATATCATGTTTAATAAAGGCAAATCGGTTCACGAATTAATCATTAGTCACGTAAACGTTTAACAGCTCTCTGGGTGGTTAATGCAGTGAAGTGGTTCATATGCCTTTTCCAGTCGCGGATTAAAATACTGTTAACAACCTACTGATTCAGTTTAGGTAGCATTTACACTTTTATTATTGGTAAACGAAGTATTTCAACGGTTTCAGCAAGCACGTGATGAACAGAGAGAAAATGCCTTAAAAATACTGGCTGATCTACTGCACAGTTTACAAAACATTGTGCTGCAGCCGTGGTTTTTATTAGATTTAGCGCCAATAATCAATCATTTTCCCTGAAACTCGTGGCAATTGAGACTTTACTTCAGCATTGACCGCGTGGTGACTCGTTTACGGTTACTCTTAGCCATATGCTGATGATGTATTCTCAACGCTTTGATGCCTTTCTGATCAGAGGATTCCGCATCTGTTGTCCAACTTCATCCTTCCTCCGTCATCATTGGGTCATTTAATGAAGTCCGCGGTTGTTTAGTGGTTCCCAAACTGGTTAATATAGTTAGGGGGGAGGGGGTAAAATAACTAAGCCTAGGTTACTGAAGTAACGGTAATGCGTTTTCCCCATTGGAAACTTAATGTGTACATAACGGCGGCCGATACAGTATGCTTTTTATATTGGTTTTCTGGCACAGAACGCCGTCGTTGGTGTCGTCCGTAAGACTCCTACATAAATATACTGATTAAGATGCTCTATTATTGTTGGTACACAGGGTTCGCGTAAATTAGGTCTTTATCGCCCCCGGATCGAATGTCATATACTATTACACAAATGAAGGTTGGGTCAAGAAGCATCAAAGTAAACGTCGTTTGGAACATTACTGACAAGCTCTTTTCGTTTTATCTACGAGGTATATTAACAGTCATTTACAGTTGTTACCATACAAAAGTTTGTAAATAATTTCCACAATAACACTTTTTTTACTACTTCATCATACGACTTCCCCCAAATTTTACGTTTCGATAGTGGTAGATGCTACAACTTAACCTATTCAGCTGCACATAGTCCTTTACGAAACATCGGATGATATTCGTGGATAGTTAACACGAGTCCAGGAAGACGGAAAAAGGAATGAACTAAGTAAAATGAAACTTTTAGGCTGATAAGGACTCGTGTGAGCCAAAATTCAAAAAAGATCACTTGGAATGTGTCCAAAAAACTGCTTGTGCTAGGAACTAACCCTATCTACAGTCTTATTCAGTTTGTGGTGATCTACCTAACGAAGGCTTAATACTGAGTGTCGGACTCCTCAACGTGCTCGTGCCCTGCGACAGTAATTGATGACATCGGACATTGCGTATATTTCATTCCTGCACAATGTAGGTCCAAACGGCTTCCCTTATATTTTTACTCCCAATTTGGAGACCATGTAAACGAAGATCCCTGTTGTTTGTTCCTGTCTTATTATCTGCCACACCTGTTTGGGCAACCTCCCTGCCCCGTAGATGTATTATGACGTTTCCCTGTTGCAACTCGCTAACTGACCATTACTCCTGTCGAATTAGGCAGTCACTGGCTAGCCCGTCCTTAGCGAAAAGGAAAGTAACTCCTCGTTTCTGTCAGGTGTATCCTCTGCCGCATCCGTTTCTCTTGCCCATAACGCATAAATACGGCCTTGCCGTTATTTTTTATCCTTACCAATGCATGTTTTACTCGTTCTTGGTTGATAACTCGCACTGGCGGACTTCGTGCTTGGTGTTATTTGTTATCTTGCGATTGTCAATTCCGTTAGCGGTGAGCGCCGACATGACTTGCCTTCGTTTTAATAAGTAGCTACTACTTGCTACTCTGATAACAGTTGTTCTCTTTAACCTTCAATGCCTCCTGTGAACCGACTTCACTGTAAAAATCACTTATTCAACAATGGGGTGTACGAAACAAAGACTTCGAAGATGGTCTTCCTGATCAGATCTACAACTGACATTACCGACAAAGACAAGGAAGACTGGAATGACAATTTCTGGTTCATTAGCCGTCATCAGCCAGCCATACCCAACCCCAGCTGGTGCCCCACCCGTGGTGCGAACCCGTGACCTGTTGATCAGGAGTTCAACGATCTAACCTTTGAGCCATGGCTCGTCTCGTTGGTTTCAGATCGGTTATATTAGCAGTGGTAGCTAGGCTCTCACCGATAGTTTATAAGCTTCACTCGTCCCATTTGCCTTGGGGCTCACTCGCGAGTCCCGCCAGCAACTGCACAGCGGCTAGTATTGTAGGCAGAACAACAACGAGCCCCTGGCTCAATTTTTAGTGTTGGACTTCTGATCAACATGTTGCGGGTTCGAGCCTCGGGTGGGACACCACTTGGGGTTGGGTATGACTGGCTGACGATGGTTAATAAGACAGAAATGGCCATTCCGGTCTGCCTTGTCCTTTTAGATAATATTCTTCTGACTATACTACTAGCCACTGTGCGGATGCTGTAGGGGCTCGAGAGTGATCCCCAAGGCACAAGGGGACGAGTGAGTCCTGTAAACGATCTGTGAGCACCTATCTATCATTGCCAGACGTAAGCATTTTACATAAACAGCCTTGGCCCCTGGCTATATGTATTAGTGAATTGACTGTTGAAAGAAGAGATCCCACCTAAGGGTTATATTTAGTTCATTTCGCTGATTCATATACCTTGTCAGAATCGCTGCAGTGTTTTCCCACCGTCATTGCCATATGGATTCACGTAGTCGTGAACTGTCTAATGCCTCCTCAGTTGTCAGTCAGTGTAACGGCCTTAGCGAGTGCTGGCAGCAAAATAAGCAGACTACTGGGTCTGATGAATTAGCATTCGCAGACCTCATGGTGTAGCTGGACACTGATTGCACAACTTGGGTAATCCCAAATATCGCAAGTCATGGTGGTATTGCGACAAGGGAAATGTTGCTCGGTCTAATCTGCCATCTGGCTTTATCTCGGAATCCCAACTTGGTGTGACATTAAGGTGGATCGAAACGTCTACTAGAGGATACCGTTCGTCTTTGGTGTTGTCCAAAGTAACCGCTCTCCGACAAACCACGGCTGAATCGCTTTTTGACGGCTGAGAGGTTATATTGCACCTTCCGAGAGCTCCTAGAGCTATTTATCGCACAATAACGACGTGGTTGATTGGATTTTGGAAGATGTGCGCGGCTCTTTCGGTATCGAATTAAAATCTGGAATCAGGTCGACGACATCATGCTCCCTACAAACACTAATTTCTCTAGCAATTTGGGCCGCTGCAAAGCCAAAACTATCCTCGTGCAACCTCCTTAGTTGTTAACCAAAAAGCTTCTAAATAGGATAACGCGGTCGCCCGATGCGTCGCTTTCAATAAGAATTTCGTGAATCTTCAAAGACGTCAGTTCGCCCATTATGGTATGTTTATTGCTACAGAGGCTCACAAGTACCTCACGCATATCCGATCCGTCTTTCTGTCTTGTTTTGAATGTGTGATTGTATCAAATCTTTGATCACCGTTATTTGAGCACCTTTGTGTGACGAAAGCATTGACACATCCCCTTAAGTAAACAGCCCCCGACCATTAAGGCAACCTGCCCAAACCGTTTCATGCAATCCTAAAGATACAGTTTGGTCGGATCGGGTACATACTTCCTCACCTACCTGTGAGTTTGTGTTGCCGCTCTAACTCCAGTCCTTTTCCCTACTGAAGTAAAACGGGAATGATCAGATCTAAATTCGATATGCATGGTCTTTCAAGATCTCATAGTTGTTCTTAGCCCTTCGATATTGTTCCATTACCTTTTAGGCAACGCGTGAATAAACTCAAATGCTCATTGCAGTAGATCACTGATCACTAGGAAGCGTCATACGGCACGCTAACGATGTTGGCTGGTTGATGTGCGATTCCAGTCACATCAGACATAATTAGTTTGTAAATGCAGATTAAACTAGGTATAGTTGTAGCAGAATGTAATGCTGAATGCCGCCTCTCGAAATTGCATATTTTCGGTATTTTAAACTGCGTGTCAGCATGCTAAAAGATTTGCCATTATTTTCTTTTAGAAACACCGAAACTTGACCAATCGCTTCTTGGTTCACTTTAGAGGAGAAAGATGCAGGGTAGGTCGTGCTGGAACAGCTGGCATTGCTAAAGGATAAGACCGCTCCAACTGAATTTCCAGGCTCCTATGACTATTTCGGGTGATAGCTTTGCAAAGACTTGCCATTTGGAACGATTTGCACAGCCCGAATCCCGCTGACATTGGTTACGCTTTTAAAAACTAGGAGTCACATCCCTGTAAATATAATTTGTGAGTAGTTGTAAAGTGTTTAGAGTCAGCATTACTAATGATCTGCCGGATGAAATGAAAGGACGACAAAAATGACAGCATGGCCGAAAATATCTGGACTTCGGCTAGTTTTGGGCATTCCTTGTAACCAACTAGGTTGGCCTGGTGCTGATAGAAGTTTGAAGACTTATGCCTGACCATGTTCGGAGTCTATAGCGCTGTGCGAAAGACATCGGTGTCGTTCATGCTCTGCCGACGTTGCCTCTAGCTTTGTTTGCGGACTTATTGTACTTAATTAACCAATTGGTTGGCTTCCCTGTTTACAGTATCTCAAATCAATGTGCACCGCACCTTTTGAGACCTTTATGAAGCGTGCTCTGCGCGTTGTTGACAGCCATGTCGAATCTAGGTCTTATGATCCAGACTATACTCTTACATCGCGCTTCTTTTAATGGTGACCTTAACCTGTGCAGTAGTTGTCAGGATAAGGCCTCCACGTCCTTTTTTTCCCTCATATCTTGTTGGCAATTTTATGGTATCCGATTTTAGGAGGATTGCTAAGCGAATAACGACTACCTATAATTTGAACTGGTTGAAGTACGAAAATGCCGATCTTAAAGGCTTGCATGCGCCTCCTGAATGGGCGTTTTCAGCAAATTCGCACTATCATCTTTGGAATAAAAGAATTTAATTGCCGGTCCCAATCTAAATAAAAAAGCTGAGACACCGCGGGCTGTTGCGTCAAACAATTTTTCTATCCGAACTGCTTACGCGCGTCCCGTTGGCTGCGTTCAAGAGGCCGAGGAAGATGATAAGATGGAAAAAGATGATTTTTGCGATAATATGATTTTGCTGATAATATTGATCGTGGTGGTGGTGGTGCGTGTGACAGAGTGATCATGTACTCCCGTACTATCCAACAGATTTCACACAAGTCGGGCGCTGAATCGTTACCCTGAACAAAAACGAAGGTTCCGTATATCTGAGGGAGATGTAGGTGAGTTACCTTTGAATTCCCTATTTGTACATGCGTGTTGTGGTATCAAAAATAGTATCTCCGTTTGTTGGCGAGGTCAAATGATATGAGCCAACGGGGTGGAATATAGTGGAAAAACAGCAGACTGTGAAAAAAACTCCCTGTGATTTCTAGGAGAAAAAAACTGTCGCCCTTGGGCGGGGGTTGTATCGCGGAGGTCACCCGGCTCATCATCGAAGTGCGGAAGATACAGCCAGACACTCCCTTGCTGATTGCAGAGTCCGCCGATTGGTTTCAAAGGCAGAAATATCCGCCCAAATTGTCCTTGGTCCGCTGCGGTTCGAACCAAGGGAGAACGTTCATAGACCGCATGAATTATGGCCGCCATGTTCGGCTGATGTGAGCACTCACGGTTTCACCAAGGTGTGCAGATAATTAAGCAGGGAAGATCTTGGGGACCTCCGCATGGGATTTATGGGAGAGCGTGAGCCATCGGATGAAAATAATAATACATATAGAAAGGTTACTCACACATAGCAAGTAGTAATGTAAATGGTTTGTTTTTCTTGTTCCGCTCATTCAGCTTTCAGTTCGTGTTATAGCACGCACTATTATAGCAATCCATTTTTTCGCTTAAAAGCATCTAGTGATTCCGTCATAACAATATACAGATGAAGATTATTTCAAGTTTTGACCACTCTTTTGGAGATAAAGTACTTCCGAGCGTCTATCCTAATCACAGTCACACGTAATTTGAAAGGATCACCTCTCAAGTTCGTTGTTGCTAATTCGAAGAAATCGCCTGAGACAAGACACCAGTCCTGAACGCGATATATGCGGAATGCTAGTATCAGGTCTCCCCGAAGCTGTCTATAGCGCAAGGGAAAGAGATTGAGATTAGACAGCCGTGTTTCATAAAGCTCTGAGCCCTGTCCAAGGACAAGTTTAGTTGTTCGCCTTTGAACCTTTTCGAGGATGTTGATGTCCTTCGCCGCCCAGGGTTTCCAAGCTTGGATAGCGGGCTCCAACTGCGGCCGCACGAAAATTCCGAAGACTTTGATGAAGCATTGGTCATTGAAGGCTGAAAAAGATCGTTTGACGAGGTACAGAATCGACATCGCTGACTTCGCTACCTTTGCGCAATGTAGGGAGGGTTTAAGCAACGGCGTGATCCAGACTCCCATGTCATTTTAGGCATCCACTTCTCTCAGTGGTATGCAATTTAGGTGGTAAACCGTACGATTCGAAGGGTTAATTTTCCCGACTCGTATGATATTGCACTTGCTCTCAAGAAAGAGGTTGAACAACAGACGGCAATGGCTAAAGCAGGCCTTAAAAATCGAAGTTCACAAAAAGCGGAGATTGTGGACAAAAATCGCTTACGGACGGGACTCCTGCATCTATAAATGTGTACAAAACTCAGAGAAATCGGATCAAGGGCGTTATTATAAGAACGACCCGGGATTTCGAAGTGTACCTGCTGAATCGGGCCACCGTGAGCCCGAAACTGTTTTATAGTTATCGGTAAGTGGACATGGTGCACTGACGAAGGGACTGCTAACGGTGGGTATTGACGGTAGTAATTTAGGTATGGCAGTAATTAAATGTGTCGATGAGTTGGTATGGCAGTCTCAGTAAGGGACTGCTAACGGTAGGTATTGATGGTAGTAAGTTAGGTACGGTAGTAATGACCTTTGCCGCTATGTGCTCATGGTGTACTAAGGAAGGGACTGCTAACGGTAGGCATTGCCGCTATTAAGTTAGATACGGCAATAATGACATGCCTCTGTTTTTGAACGAGCTGAACTTTGGAAGGACTGCTAACGTCAGTTCTTTACGGTAGTAAGTTGGATATGGCAGTAATAACATGTGTCGTTGAGTCGACATGGTGAACTGAGGAATTTACTGCTAACGGCATGCATTGCATTTCGAAAGTTAGATATGATAGTATGGACGTTTTTCCGTGAGTAGACATGGTGAACTGAAGAAGTGAATGCTAACGGTAGAAATTTACGGTGATAATTTAGGTACAGCAATGATAATATGTATCGGTGAATTGACATGGTTAATTGAGGAAGTGTCTGTTAAATGTAGGTATTGGCGGTATTAAGTTAGGTAAGGTTGTAAGGACATGTGTCGCTGTGTTCATGGTGTACTAAGGAAGGGACAGCTAACGGTAGGTATTGACTTTAATAAGTTAGGTATGGTAATAACGAAATACCTGTTTGTGGATGACCTGAACTGTGGAAGGACTGTTAACGTTAGTTCTTGATGGTAGTAAGATAGTTACGGCAGTAATGACATTTTTCGGTGAGTAGACAGCGAAATGAGGAATAGACTGCTAACGTTAAGTATTGACGGTAGTAAGTTAGGTATGGTAGTAATGACGTGTGTCGCTTTGTGGACATCGTGAACTGAGGAAGGGACTGCTAACGGTAGATATTGACGCTACTAAGTTAGGTATGACAGTAATGATATATTTCGGTGAGTGGACATCGTAAACTGGGTGAGGGACTGCTAACGGTATGTATTGACGCAAGTAAATTTGTTCATACAAATAAGTCCCTTATGAGGCATTTTATCGAAGGCCTTTCAAAGATCACAATAGATAACGACCACAGAAAGATGATCATTACAAAGAAATGTTAATAGTTTTAGAAAAGACAGGTGACATGTTTCACAAGAGCGATCGGGAAGGAAGCCATGTTGGGAAGAGCTAAGAAGTTGATTTGTTATGAAGAGACTGGAATAATAATACAGGTTTTCCAATAATCAGGAAAGAAACAATTCTCGAGAAAAACTGAGAACACTTTTTAAGGGAATTTGGGATGTTGTTGGTTCCAACTGAGTATGATTGATTAAGTTGGCTTATCTCTTTTCGAATATTTGAAGGAACGAATTTACTTGCGTCAATACATACCGTTAGCAGTCCCCTCACCCAGTTTACGATGTCCACTCACCGAAATATATCATTACTGTCATACCTAACTTAGTAGCGTCAATATCTACCGTTAGCAGTCCCTTCCTCAGTTCACGATGTCCACAAAGCGACACACGTCATTACTACCATACCTAACTTACTACCGTCAATACTTAACGTTAGCAGTCTATTCCTCATTTCGCTGTCTACTCACCGAAACATGTCATTACTGCCGTAACTATCTTACTACCATCAAGAACTAACGTTAACAGTCCTTCCACAGTTCAGGTCGTCCACAAACACGTATTTCATTATTACCATACCTAACTTATTAAAGTCAATACCTACCGTTAGCTGTCCCTTCCTTAGTACACCATGAACACAGCGACACATGTCCTTACAACCTTACCTAACTTAATACCGCCAATACCTACATTTAACAGACACTTCCTCAATTAACCATGTCAATTCACCGATACATATTATCATTGCTGTACCTAAATTATCACCGTAAATTTCTACCGTTAGCATTCACTTCTTCAGTTCACCATGTCTACTCACGGAAAAACGTCCTTACTGTCATATCTAACTTTCGAAATGCAATGCATGCCGTTAGCAGTAAATTCCTCAGTTCACCATGTCAACTCAACGACACATGTTATTACTGCCATATCCAACTTACTACCGTAAAGAACTGACGTTAGCAGTCCTTCCAAAGTTCAGCTCGTTCAAAAACAGAGGCATGTCATTATTGCCGTATCTAACTTAATAGCGGCAATGCCTACCGTTAGCAGTCCCTTCCTTAGTACACCATGAGCACATAGCGGCAAAGGTCATTACTACCGTACCTAACTTACTACCATCAATACCTACCGTTAGCAGTCCCTTACTGAGACTGCCATACCAACTCATCGACACATTTAATTACTGCCATACCTAAATTACTACCGTCAATACCCACCGTTAGCAGTCCCTTCGTCAGTGCACCATGTCCACTTACCGATAACTATAAAACAGTTTCGGGCTCACGGTGGCCCGATTCAGCAGGTACACTTCGAAATCCCGGGTCGTTCTTATAATAACGCCCTTGATCCGATTTCTCTGAGTTTTGTACACATTTATAGATGCAGGAGTCCCGTCCGTAAGCGATTTTGTCCACAATCTCCGCTTTTTGTTAACTTCGATTTTTAAGACCTGCTTTAGCCATTGCCGTCTGTTGTTCAACCTCTTTCTCAAAATCGTACAGTGATTTTCGACGAGCCTGTGCAGTATGTCACGGAACGTTCCCCAGTCCTCGGTTGTTTTCAAAGAATGAAGGTTCCCACTGAGTGCGCGTGAGTTCGGCCCTCATTCCGTCGAAATTGCCTTGCCATATATTCCTTCTGACAAATGTGGGTCTTTCGGGTATTGAAAATAGCGAGTATTCCCATTGCAGTACAACGTGGTCACTCGTACCTAGCGGTGGTAGACATGACACATAGTTGATACTGCCCTGCGACTTCGTGAAAACGAGGCCCAGACAATTGGTCTGTTGTCCTTCGTGCACCCTTTTTGGAAAAGTGACCTGCTATGTGAGAAGTAGCTTTAGCGTCGTGCTCAGAAGGCAACCGTCAAAGGCTAGATCAGAGCGTAGGACGAGCTCCAGTCGATATGAGGCGCATTAAAGTCACCAATGATCAGGATATCCGACCGTGTAGCAATCTTTTCAAGCTCCTCTAGCAGAAAAGCATCGGTCACTGGGTCTCTTCTTGGTGGACGGTAGAGTGTTAGGACATCTAAACTTGATGCACCTGGCACTTTTATGGATAGTCATGTCGCCTCGGAAGTAGACGCCAGTTTATTCGTTTTGTCTAAAGCTGTAAGTTCACTTTTCACATATGTGAGTACGCCTCCTCCTTGACGCCCTTTCCCGTCTTTTCTAAACAGTTGGTAGCCAGGCCTAGTAACCTCCCGGTTGTCCACGTGTTGGGACAACCAGGTTTCTGTTAGGGAAATTATATCAGGAGATAGTTACAGATATTAATCTTAAGCTCGTCGAGCTTCGATAATATACTCTGTGCATTGGTGTACAGGAATGTTAGTTTTCGGTTTGCTCGGAAAGTGCTAACAGTCGGGCGCTAGCCCCTGTTTACTGGGCCAACTGCGTGGTAATCCGGAACGGGCCTCTCCAGGGGGAGAACAATGGACGATGGATCACTTGGTTGTTGTAAATAACCAAATTTGTTTCCCCTCGCTGAGCCGCCGTCTTAGTTCGGTAACAAGTTGATGGCGTTTTTTCCGCTCCGCAGGTGAGAAGTCCTGTTGAAAAAAAAACTCCAGGGTTGGTTTTTTTAAACTTAAAGCGCCTAGACAGAATGAGCCTGGCTTCCTGGCTACTGCTCAAGATAACTTTTAGAGGTCTAGGACGCGTTGATTCAGATGGGCTTTCTGGCCGTTTTCCAAGGTGGAAGGCTTTTTCCAATTCAATTGATGTATTGGGTTCCAGCATTTTGTTCAGAAGTTCATGAAAGTGGTTAATGTCTTTGGAATATCGGTCTACGAGAGTTGTAGCTGTTGATTCAGGTAGTCCCTGTATTATGAAGCCTTTTTCTCCTACTGGTGGCATTTTTTGTGCCTACAATGCTGTCGTCCACTATCTGGTTGGAAGCTTTCACGCTGCGCACTAGTGATGACGGAGCGGATGTTGCTTGGCTATATGTTGGCTTTGTTCCGGTTTCTTTTGATTTCGGCGAAATCCACGGCTGCGACGATTTTGAATTGCAGGTGGTAGTTTCGGTTGGGGAATCAATACCACTGCTTGTGCTTGGTGCGTGGATCGCAGTTTTTCCTGTGGTGAACGAGGCAATGGTCGAAGCACCTTGTTCGAGTTTTTTGAGGCATCTCTTGAAGTCGGTTGTCCATTAACTTTTTTCCTTCTTGATGTCAGATTTGCGTTTTTGAAGGTTCTTTGTTTTAGGCGGACTGTTTTTGTCCTGCGCAATTGCTACTTCTCGTTCGGTGGTCATAGCAGCTGCCGAAGTTGTTGGGATGCCCTTTGTTCGAGTATGCATAGTTTTACTCCTAGTAAGTCGCTTAGTGAACACCTATGTGACATCTACTGCATTAGAGGTGACTTTTAACGCAGATGTTATTTGTCTTATCTCGTCCTCGAGCTGGTTTAGCTTCATGGACAGCTTCGGACAGCAACCGCATATGGCATTGTCGTCAATAGCGTAAATATTAATTTGTGAGTGTCCGCCCCCCGTGGTGAGGTGGCCGAGTTGTTAGGTTTGAGCGCATTTTTCGGAAACTAGGCAATTTTAACTCCTTTTAGTCCTTCAATTAATGACCCGAAAGGGATAAGTAAATAGTTCATTTTAAAGATTAACCTCTAAACACTAGACAAAACCCTAATGTAGTCGCCCTGTTGCAAAGAAAGGGCTCGGCTCACGGGAATTCGCGACGCATATGGACCAAAAGACAAAGCTATACTTTTTTATTGGTTGACTCTTCACCCACTCCTTGCAATCAAATTGATAATCACCTTACTGGCTATGATGCCGCCGGTGACCGGCCCACAGAATAGAATCCTACGACCTCTCTAAGTATTACCATAAGGGATGTTCATTTCCAATGAGGTGAATTGCAAACCCATAGACATAAAGTGCCTCCATCTTTGATAAAGCTACGCTCCCAAAATCGCAATAGCCGTGGTTTTGTACTCTACAAACCCACTTGGGCGCAATTTGCTGATGGTATCTAATTCCTCCGTGATCGTGGTTCAATCGGGTACTTCAAAGTTTAACATAAGCCGGTTATGTTCTATGTACGCTTTCAAATGCAGAACTAATTGCCGACCGGCTTGTTTCCTTGGTTGTCCTCATCTACGGCCAACTCAGTGTTCAGCCGGAAATAAAGCCGTTTGAAAAATCATTGTCCACTGCGGATTCTAGATTTACATAGCAACCATCAGTTGCAAGACAAACGCCTGGGTAAAGACTTACCGCAGCAGCCTAATCTGCCAATAGATCTAAACTGAATCACATCGGAGCTGCGTGGAGCACAGGACCGCACACGAGTGTTCGTTGAGAGTCCATAGCAGCCCTTAAGGCACAAGATGAAAATTTGCAACCAACCTGGTTACATTGCTGTCATCGTTAAGCTCATACAAACAGTAGTAGTTTGCAACGACCCATGAACCCGAATTCATACCTCGTAAAGAGGTGGCACTATCGAAAAACCCGATCTGAAACTGTTATGTATAGGCTAAAATATATTTATTAAGAAGAAACTGGCGCTTGATGAATCAACAAGCAGTATTGAGTGAACTGTACTTAAGGAACCTAGTAGTTTTGAAGTGGGATTTAAATTACAGGTGGAAATGCACGCAGTACAGGCTATAAAAATCTCAATTTCGGGCTGTAGAGGTCATGCATCCAGTTGTGGAGTACGGGGCAAAAATAGACTACTAGGCGCTAATTTATCAGGAAAATCTAATTAACTGCCAAAAGGAGACAAAATGCCATGCGCAGTCAGTTTGTTAAACAAGTGACAATCACCTCAGAATCTTCCTCCTCACGATTGCACATGATACTTGCTTGTGTGCCACTCAATCGCGCAAGTATATAAATGGAACAGAGACGCACCACGCAACCACTGTGTCTGTACTGTAAACGCCATGGAACCATAGATATGATCCCCACAGCCTGCCAACTGCAGGGTAATCGTCAAGACTCGAGGACCAGCCTCACGAAACTTTAACTAATCTGACAAAGGCCCTGAACAAGGTACACAACGATGGACTCTATACAATAATGACGAAAGTCGAGTGTCCGAAACGGTTTTTAAAAATAGTTCAATACTTGCACAATAGTGTGACCGCGCGCGTCAGTATCGGAGGACTTCACAGCAACAAAGGGGGATAAAGCAGGATTGTGAATTCGCCCTCAATCTCTTCAGGGCCTTGTTCTATGTCACTTTGGTGGACACCTACCGTGTGGATAACTGAGGTATGCAGACAAAAACAAAAGTGACAAAGGGCTAGGATCCACAACCTCTTATTCTTGGACGAGTGACCGTCAAATACTGTAATCAAGGCGGACATGCAAAAGAGCGTAGATCTAGTTTGCTTTCGACTGCTCAAACTTCGATCCAGTAGGTAGCACGGAGAAAAAGATGGTCATATACCAACCGGCGTGTACTCAAAAACAACAACTCCATGATAAGTGCCTGTGAAACTCGTCTCACAGCCTTGAGAAAGCTGGCATACCTGGGAAACTGTCTCAAAAATATTAAGATCGAGGATGAAGTTGCAACCCGGGCTTCCAAATCTAGCCGGGACTTGAACAGGTTGCAGCAGTCGCAACGGTGTGGTCCTTAACACTAAACGGACGATGCGGAGATTTTTGATGTTTACTGCGCTCCTTGTATGGGACGGAGACAGTAAGGTACCCATATCAGGCCAGAAACCACTCACTTCAGTTCACTTCGAAGAATCCTAAAACTGAAATAGCGGGGATTGATCTACTATACCGAGGTCTTGGAAAGAAACGGCGTGCCCGATACACTTGGTCGGGCCACTGGGGAATGAAAGAAGCAAGAGAGGACGAGACCGATCCTGAGGTATCCTACCTCCTGTCAAATCAGCATCTTCCCCACTATAATAACTTGGACTAGTTTAAAATATCACGCCGCGCTAAAGGTCGTGGCACTGGAGGCTGTCGGCTGGTGACATAACCCGGTCCTCTTTTCGAGCAATGTTCAGACCACACTGGTTCAGTCTCAATATGAACTTTACAACGCTATCAATCATTTGAGAGCTTATACCCTCCACCATAAGCCTGGCTTGTGCGCAGCTAAGGACCAGACTGTGTGGTATACGGTGGCGGACGTTCTCTTTCACCGTACCCTCCCTCTCCTCCTGCCGTCTTTACTTCGTCCTGCTCTCGAATTACTGTGAGGGTGAGAAACGAGAGTGGTTTACATGCATGGCAAATATATCTTTCAACAAATTAAATACGAACACAATTCCCCAATGTTCACCGTTGGTTATAGTTGTAGACCTGACTGCTATCGATGACTGAACTTGTGAACGTGCCTTTTACAGACATTACGAGCTTCCTTCCTTCGCCGAAGATTTGCCGTTGCGTACAGCGTTCTGTCTGCGAGTTTTAGGCTCGTGCACATCTGTTTCCGCCAAAACGATAACAGGAATCTCACTGCGTGTGTAGCGTACCGTTGTCAAGGGTCAACGAACACAATACACACTAGACCCACGATCTCATAGAGTTCTTGGACGAAGGCTGTAATCCTCCAAGCTGGATGGGGTTCTTTTTTATGGCAGACATATTTTCTTATAATCGGCCTTCCTCATGACGAGGACACAACTGGCTGGAATGAACGTTTGCAGCTCATTGTCACTTGTCATCCAGTTCTACGTCATGCTCGATCCGGAAAAACCGGCGTTTGGGATTTTGATTTCCAAACTTGGCTTTAATGGCTGCTATATGAATTATTAAAATCTCTTGGCGCTGATTTTACTGATCTGGCAGAAGAAAATTACTTATAAGGACAAAAAGAGTGGAACGACCATTTCTGGCTTATTTGCCGTCATCAGGTAGCCATATCTAACCGCAGTTGTTGCGTCCATCCACCAGTGTTTATAGTCCCGATCAAAAAGGTCAAGACAACGAACCCGTGGCTCAATGGTTAGAGCATTGGACACCTAATCTAGAGGTTGCGGGTTCGCGCCTCAGGTGGGGCACCATGTGGGGTTGGGTATGACTGGCTGATGACGGCTAATGAGCCAGAATTATTCAGTATCAGTATATTTGAGGGAGATGTAGGTGAGTCATCTTTGAATCCCCTATTTGTACATGCGAGTTGTTTTATCAAAAAAAATAGTATCTCGATATGTTGGCGAGGCCAACATAGTGGAACATAGTTGAAAAAGAGCAGACAGTGAAAAAAAACTCCCGGTGATATTTAGGAGAAAAAAACTGTCGCCCTTGGGAGGGGGTCCAACGGGGGCATTTCGGAGGTCACATGAATCAGCCAGATTCTCCTTTGCTGATTGCAGAGTCCGTTGAGGGATTTCAAAGGCGGAAATATATGTCCAGATCATCCTCGGTCCATTGCGGTTCGAACCAAGGGAGAACGTTCATACACCTTATGGACGACGGTCGCCAGGTCCAGCTGATGCGAATACTCACGGTGTCACCAAGGTGTGCAAATAAGTTAAGCAGCGAAGACCTCGAGGACCCCAGCATGGGAATAATGGGAGAATGCAAGCCCGAGAACGAAAATAACAAACATAAAGAAATGTTACTCAAATATAGCTAGTAGTATCATTTATTATTTATGACGTCACTTGCAGCTTTCAGTTAGTGTTGTAGCTCGCATCATTATATCGATCTAACTTTCGCTTAAAAACCTCCAAGGAGTCCGACATAACAACATCCAGAGAAAGACTATTCCAAGCTTCGACTACTCTTTTCGAGAAGAAGTACTTCCGAGTGTCTAGCCTTGCTCCAGTCACACGTAATTTGAGAGGATGACCTCTCAAGTTCGTTGTTTTTGCTAACTCGAAGAAATCCCCTGGGACGAGACAACAGTCCTGGATGCGTAGTATGCGGAATGTTAGTATCAGGTCCCCCCGAAGCTGTCCATAGTGCAAGGGAAAGAGATTGAGACTCGACAGCCGTGTTTCATAAGGCTGTAAGCCATGTCCAAGGACAAGTTTGGTTGCTCGCCTTTGGACCTTTTCGAGGATGTTGATGTCCTTCGCCGCCCAGTGTCTCCAAGCTTGGATAGCGGACTCCAACTGTGGCCGCACGAATGTTCCGAAGACTTTAGCGAAGCAGTCGGTAGTGAAGGCTGCAAAAGCTCGTTTAACGAGGTACAGAATCGACATGGCTGACTTCGCTACCTTTGCGCAATGTAGGGAAGGTTTAAGCTAGGGCGTGATCCAGACTCCAAGGTCCTTTTGGACATCCACTTCTTTCAGTGGAATGCCATTCAGACTGTAAACCGTACGGTTCGAAGGATTGCTTTTCCCGACTCGTATGATGTTGCACTTGCTCTCATTAAACGGCAAGAGCCAGTCATTTGACCATTTCTGGAGTCTATTAAGTTTGCCTGCAAGTTCTCTTCATCAGCCGCAGTTTGAATGACGCGCCAAAGTTTGAGATCATCGGCAAACACGGCAATATCGCAGTCCAGTTCGTTGGCACAATCGTTGATGTAGACAATGAACAAAATAGGGCCGAGAACAGAGCCTTGGGGAACACCACTCTCAACCTCAACTTTAGTCGACTGTTTGTCGCTGGTATGGACAGTTTGTGAGCGGCCAGTTAAGAAGTTTTCTATCCATGTCAGAAGTCTACCTCTTACGCCTATACGGTTGAGTTTATAAAGAAGGCGGTGGTGCGGCACGCTATCAAAAGCCTTTTTGAAGTCTATATAGACTGCGTGCACCGTATTTCCACTATCGACCGCTTCAGTCCAACGTTCTAAACAGTAGAGCAAATTTGTGACGCAGGATCTACCTCTACGGAAACCGTGCTGGGCTTCGGATAGCAGATTGTTATGTTCGAAGAACTGCATAAGTTGTTGCTTAATTATTTTTTCCATGATTTTGCAGCAAACTGAAGTTAGGCTGACCGGTCGATAATTGTTTGCAGAGACCCGGCTTCCACCCTTATAAAGAGGCGTAATCCATGCGGATTTCCAGTTGGCTGGTAGACTTCCGGTCTGAAAGGATGTTTGGAAAAGCGTTGAGAGTGGTTTTGCCAACTCTCTCGCGAGCTCTTTCAACAGCTTGGCAGGTACTTCATCGGGACCCGGAGACTTAGATTCCTTTAACCCCAAAAGTTCCTTGAGGACAGTAGTTTCGGTGAAATTAACAGTCTCGACTATTGTATTCACTTCGAAGCCATCGGTAGGGTGATCGTATCTCGTTTCCTTTGTGAAAACCAACTGGAAAAATTTCGAAAGATGATCAGCCTTCGCACCGTCTTCAGTAAGGTCTATGCCCTCGGCGGTCCTCAGCAGGGGTATCGGATCCTTGTTCCGTGTATTCTGCCTAAGGTAACCGTAAAACAGTTTCGGGTTCACGGTGGCCCGGTTCAGCAGTTCCACTTCGAAAGCCTGTCTTGTTCTAAAAATATGGCCCTTGACCCGATTTCTCTGAATTTTGTACGCATTTAGAGATGCAGGAGTTCCGTCCGTAAGCGATTTTTTCCACAATCTCCGCTTTTTGTTAACTTCGATTTTTAAGGCCTGCGTAAGCCATCGCGGTCTGTTGGTTAACCTTTTTCTCAAAATCGGACAGTGATTTTCGATGAGCCTGTGCAGTATGTCCCGGAACGTTTCCCAGTCCTCGGTTACGTTTCCAAAGAATTAAGTTTCCCACTGAGTGCGCATGACTTCGGCCCTCATTCCACCGAAATCGCCTTGCCATATATTCCTTCTGATTGTTGTGGGTCTTGCTGGTATAGAAAATAGTGAGTACTCCCATCGCAGTACCACGTGGTCACTTTTGCCTAGCGGCGGTAGACATGACACTTCGTCGATGCTGTCGTGCGACTTTGTGAGAACTAGGTCCAGGCAGTTGGCCTGTTGTCCTTTGCACACCCTGGTTGGAAAAGTGACGTGCTTGTGTGAGACGTAGCTTTAGCGTCGTGCTCAGAAAACAACCGTCAAAGGCTAGCTCAGAACTATGTGCGCAGGTCAAGCTCCAGTCGATGTGAGGCGCATTGAAGTCACCCATGATCAGGATATCCAACCGTGTAGCAATCTTTTCAAGCTCCTCTAGCAGGTAAGCATCGGCTACGGGGTCTCTTCTCGGTGGGCGGTAGACTGTCAGGACATCTAGACTTGATGTACCTGGCACTTTTTACGGATAGCCATATCGCCTCGGAAGTAGACGCGAGTTTATAAGTTTTGTCTAAAACTGTAAGTTCGCTTTTCACGTATGTGAGTACGCCACCTCCTTGACGCTCTTTCCTGTCTTTTCTAAAAAGTTGGCAGCCAGCCATAGTTACCTCTCGGTCGTCCACGTGTTGGGACAACCAGGTTTCTGTTAGGGAAATTATATTAGGAGATAGTTTACAGATCCGTGAGCGTCCATCCAACAATGTTATTGATCTGGCCTGGTCGCAGACTCGCATACTGTTAATCTGTTTTGTTTCAAAATTTACCCCTACTGGCCTCACAAGCCTTTACCTCGAGGTGAGCATCTGATAATCGTAAGATTTACGGTTAAATACGATACAGGCTGAACTGACTGCCTCTAACATACTTACTGTCACTAGCCTCTTATCCTTCCAGTAGTCATATCAGATAAATTTAAAGTGTTCATTGGAACTGGTTTGTTTTCTCGCTTATGTATCTGAGTTATCATATCAGATTCATGAATCTATTCTCATAAAATATTCACCAAGCCATACTTTAGACCTAGTTATGACTTTTTTACTGGCCATCTGGAGACTAACCCAGTTGTCCAATCGCACGCACCCTCATCAGTACTGCATGCTCCTTTACTGGGTCCAGTAGCTACTTACTTCGCTGTTAGCCTTCACTGCAGGCCATTCTGCTATCCACCCATATTATTTTTGCCACCCTCGGTCGTTAGGAACGCGCGATTACGTGCCCGCGCATCCCATAATTCGCATCGACCGGTCCGCTACCTGCCCAACTTTTGCAGGGTTTTTGCGTTAGTATATGGGCGTCAAATTCGGCTCGCGTTCACGCACAGCCGTCGCTAACGTTGCGTATGCTGTGTTGCATGGTTGCACCTGGTTGGACGGAAATATCGCGCATCCAAATCCTCGCCAATTAATCAATCCCTGGATTTTCTGAGCGTAATTGAGGTTGCACCAGCGCTGTTTTTATTCCCTTGTTTCTCCTGCCAAGCTCATTGTCAGTGGTAGCAGCCCTACTTGTTAATTATATATCTTCCCAGCGGTGTCCATGCCGTAAACACGCACGGTCGAAGCACTCAATGACCGGCCACGTGAACAAAATAAGGCCAACGACAGCTTGTCTGCCGCCCAGGATCACAGAAAACATGGGACTACTTCAACCCCGATGGATTCACCAATTTCCCCTTTTATCGCAGAGACCGTAACGCAAAACCCCAAGGGACAGTCGTTTTCGATATGCAAAGCCAAATATCATAATCGAGAAGAAGATGGTCGATCACTTCAAAAAGCGAGTGGGCCTGACCAGGACATGGAGTTAAGTGACCGGAACATTAATTTTTAAGGTCAGACCCCTGTCAGAAGTACGGTATAACGTCTTCACCATATAAGATTCATACTACGTTTGGTACTACTTGTTCGTAGCATGGGCTTTACGTGGTCATTCCACAGTGTTTGGTTGTCTTCGACTCAAATGTTAATGGAAATTTCGGGTCTGACCCTAAAAAGTAATGTCTCTGCCACTTAACTAAATTTCCTTGATTATTCTTTGAAATTAATGTACCCGAAACCTCATTAGAACGTCGGGGACCCACTGAGGAGCCTAACCCTTGATTGCTGCGTCACGCTGTAGCAGAAACATTGGCAAAACGCGTGTCTGGGCTTTTAGCTAACACCTATATCGGAAGTACGGTATAACGTCTTTGCCGTATATATACAGTAGATTTCCAAACTCATGAAATGTCTATATCAGAATTTGAGGTAGTAGCAGGGCAGGCATTTAAAGGTGATAGTTCTGTTTGTTGTATTAAATTGATGCACAAAAAGCTGTTTAATACTAAAGAGTTCACTTCAGATCGGTTTAATTATGGGAAAACTGGGCTACATAAGGCAAAATCCGACGTTTCTTGATATTCAGGAATTTTCCTATGCTATTAAAAGCTACGGATCAAAGCATTTTGCTTTTGTGAGCAGGAATATAAGCCGGAAAAATTTGGAATCTATCCCTCGGAGACCGGAAACATTATTTTTGTTTTCACAAAAATCAGGGGAATGCAGATTTGAGAGATCACATTGTTTTTGGAAAAACGAAGGCAGATTTAGTCTAAAAAATTAAATTTTGCAAATTAATGACGTTTTGTACCGTAACAACGCTGTTATAAACTTTTGTGAATGTACTTTGTTTTACCACACCGATAATTAGGACCTCAAACGCACATATATACGAGACGCGATGACACACCGCCACTTTTCGCTGTCACGGCGTACGCGAAGCCTGTCAAGACAATTTCTGTCTGCAGTTGAATATAAATGAATAAGGAAACTTGAAACGGAAAGGGCAGAAAACTGACGTATTATCGCAAAATCTTAGCATGTAGTCGGTCGCTCTCTTGTGCGTTTGAAATCTTAGAAGTAGACTGAGAAATAAGCAAATATATCGAAAAACGCTCCGATAGAAAGATAAAAGTAAGTTCTTTAATTTTCAACAGAAATTGTATCCCTACTTTTCAGCGAAGACGAAAAACTGGTCAAACGTTCCCAGTTTTTTGTTGACTTCACTTTGAAAAACGTTAAGTACGCAGGCATTCGACAGCGAAACATCTAATTAAAGCGCTTTTTTAAAAAAGGTAACTTATTATAGAAAGTTTTTTTATCTAATTATAGGCATATATTTTCCCGGTTTTTTAATGTGGACGTTCATTTTTCATGGCAGCGAGTTTTCGTGTTTGAGTGAGTTTACAACTATAACCTAGACGGCCATCTGCATTAGAAATAATGCCCAAAAAGTCACTGCTTTGCTAAATGCTTTTACGAAATATGTAATTTTGAGGGTTTTACCAAGCTCATCGAACGGAATGTACATTTATGGGCAGTCGACTGAAGACACTGAAAATCGTAAAGAATTCACCCCATTTTCAAAGACGATCTGACACTCATCGTATTAGAGAACCCGAAATAGTTTTAAAGAAATTTAACAATAGAATAGTCATATCTCTATACACAAAATGGTACGTTTACGATTGCACCTGACGATTCTATTTAAATTTATTAGTTAGTGACCTGTCTGTGAACATGTGAGCTTATGATATATTATGCTCCTGTGACGTCCCTATCGGTGCAATCAAGCGAAAATCTGCTTGCCTTTTTCAAACGCATCTAAGACAATATACAAACCGAAGAAAAACTGCCAATTCTCGTGAAACCGTGTTGGAATATACACTTATTTTAGGCTTCTTGATGACGGTCATACTTAACGCTGCGCCTAATTTAGATGAATATGTGTGCAAAATTCTGAAAAAGACTATTTTCAAAATGAATTCTACTTTTGCTGCTTTATTCACTCGTTTAATTGCATGGTCAGCCTTCCTATACATTTAAAACTTCAGTTTACTCAACTGGGTCGATTTTTAACCTTTTCGTAATCTGTACCTTTTCTAAAAAAATTAGTATTTGTAGACAATGTTATATTAATTTTTAAACCACAATAAGCCTTATTTTTTCCAACGCTCGCTTCTTTATTGATGTAAAACGTTGGTGGACGCAGTGTGCGCTGATTTCGCGTAACGGGTCGTAACCCATGAAATCCATGAGTCTGACGACGACCCGGAAAACCGGTGTTGAAAATTTACACATTAAAGCTCCATTTCCCATAGAACGTATTCAACTTCAACTTTATTTCTTGGTAAGCCTTTTTTTCAATATATATATATATATATATATTAGAATGGATCCAACTATGCCGAACTTTTCACAGTATGGCGTTTAACTGATATACATCCTCGAACCACTCCACTACGAAAGAATGATAAGGTTGAATATCATCCTCCGAGAACAAAACAGGGGCTCATTCGATCCACCTAGGTTTAAAACAAAACACGTGTCAGAACCTTCCGGTATCAGTTAGAGCCCATGCTCATATTGAAGACATCAAAATCAGTGCATTCATCCAGAGTGTACCCCGACAGACCGTCAATCGTTAACAGCGCACCACACTGAGTGGGCGTATTACTGGCGACTTGTGTGTAAAGTACTTTCTAGTGAGCCAGACTTGCACAACATCTACCGCCTTGCTTCTATAGCAGGATGAGCCCGTGTGCTCTGGCTACACATGATCTGGCCCGCACTGCGTGTACCAGGCCTCTCTAGGGGCGACTCAGAACCCACATGAATGAAAGTTCTATAAAGGCCACATCGAGAAGGAGCCTTTGCTGCCTAACCCTCGGTCCTCTGGTCATTTCATCGTACTAAATGAGGTCGAAGTTATACCGTCTGTTGGTAACCTTTCAACCCACAACTGTTCAAGTGCATCCAATTTTTTATAGTGGGAAAGGAGCCAGTTTGCAATGGGCATGGACCCCCAGTCTTGGCCTCACTCTCGCCGCCCTTAACCTTGTACCAGTCGATCTCCCGAGCTTGTCAACCACCTGATTAGTTCGACCGTCGTAGTCTGACGATGTCCGCCGTGTGCTCCACAGGAGGCTCGTGCAGGCACGGCGAGTTGTGCGCAAATTATTTTTAAGTGATACTGAACATACACAGCATCTACCGCGCTCTCTGTTATCTTACCCGCCTGTGCCTGGTGTCAAAATAAAGTCGAGAAGACCGGAGGCGGGGTCAGGCGCAGATGAATCACATCTCATTGAGAGCCCTAAATGGCAAAGGTGGTTGGTGCGGCATGAGCCGGCACCTACACGTGCCCACGTCGGGCCGCCCACCATGTTTGGCATTTGTTATGGGAGTTCAACCCAAATAACGCCTGCCGCACCCTGATTTGGCCCCCATGTTGGTCCAGCGCATATAACGCACAACCCGTTTAGGGGGCACTGTAAACCAACCCAATGACGCGAGTACAGCCCAATAGCATCCCACGAATAAGCATAGTACAATATATGTGGACGATGGAATACGTGGGCTACATCATGGACGGCTTTTTGCTCTCAAAACGCAAAGTTTTCCATTCCTGGGTCGCAGTATAAATCTTGTTTCCGCGCGATATCACACATAACTTATCTCATGATCCAGCTCCTTTATGCCTTTCTGCGGCATGATAGCAAAGCCCCCCCCCCACCACCATCCGAGACTTGCAGTACTGTATTACCTATTTCAGTGAGACTCATCCTGCACGTGATCTTTTGGGACACCAGGGAGCCGTCCACGGTGTGGCCTTCAGTCCGGATGGTCAACTGGTAGCTTCAGCAAGTGCTGACGGATCTCTGCGCCTCTGGTCCACCGTCCTCTGGGGCGGTACTCTCACGGCCTGGCGCGATCACGTAATGCCTATCTGGTCCGTAGCCTGGCCTCCGGCTTATGGACACTATCTGGCCACTGGAGGCTCTGACCGTACTGCCCGCCTCTACGCCTGTGACCACGCACCTGGTCCCCTACGCGTATTCTGTGGTCACCAGGCTGACGTGACAGCTGTTTCCTTTCATCCAAACGTAAATTACCTCGCAACAGGTAGCGCTGATCGCGCAGTTCGCCTATTTGACATCCGCTCTGGAAAGGCCGTCCGACTCTATACCGGGCACAAGGTAAGACCAAAACACACTTGCCTCCCTTGATATATCCTGAGCGCCCTTCATGGCTTCATCTTTTATTTAGGAATTTGCAACTTTTTTGTAAACTCAAACATGCATAGACTGGTGTGTCGGTATTCATTGCGACCCCCTTTTATGGAATGTGGAACATTTTTTAGTTGTTTTTCGTTCTTTGGGTTCTTGGCAAAAAACAGACCCAGTCGTTTGATTATTCTGCGGTTTGTTTTAAAAAAATTATAATTGCACTAGTCGCATCGCTATTTGCACATTAGTTGGAGGCCACAGGCTACTACGCTCTGTCGCAATTCCGGTCGCCTAACCTCCGTTTTGCTATTGGAACAGAACGTATGTGAGGATTAGGAGTGCGGTAGATTCATTATAAATCAATCAAAATAAACAATTCGGTGATTGGATATGTGGCCCCAACTACTGTTTTTTTCTATAAAATAATTAATTCATTTTGCTAGTCTCAGTTTAACCACCCGTACCATTCGCTCATTCCTCTATCACGTCTCATTCAAGTGTTACCGTTAGGGCTAACGTTCCAATTAGGGCTTCATATTAGAGGTTAGAGTGAGGGTTAGGGTTTACGGCTAGGGTTTGAACGGCCAAAGTTTTCAACGTAAATTATGTCTGCGGTCGCGGTTATCACGAGTCTGATTTGAAGATACGTTTTCTTTCTTTCTCATTCAGTACGATTTTTCATCGCGGACCGGAATCAGTTCACCTCAAATATATAACCAAAACTCAATTTTCATTTTCCCAACCGTTTACAGCTCCTAATTTACAGTATTTCGAATTGCGCGCTTGTGTTTATACGCTTTATTAGTGTATATAAACGAGCTAGTGACGCAAACGTAATTTGTAATCTTCACTTCCACGAAAATAACCATCTGTCAGTTTCGTGTATATCGCCCTCCAAACCTCCATCATGACGATCCCGTATTACACGAGTCCTTGTCTCTCGTTTTCTGCATGCGGCTACATATCGGATTGTCAGCTAAAATTCGACCGAAAGTCACTACTCTGCACTCTCCGGGACAGTAGCGTATCTCATCGCTTGTTACGAGCATCTTCTTATGTCTTAAAAGGACCGTAAAGACTGAACTCACTAACAATTTAGGTGGCGGCAGCCGTGGTGAGGTCAATTTGGGTGTGTTTTGCCGAACTCCACAGCTTTCGATACAGGGTTATGCACCGCACCCACCCAAGCCTAGTGGGAGTCGATTGAGATAAAATCAACTTATGCAATTACACGGGCTAGCAAGCTATCACTTAAATGCGCTAGCTCTAGTAAAGTGTACGAAATAACGTCTCAAATGCATTATGCTGCGCTGGCTTCCCTAACGAAACCTTCCTTACCCATGTGGTTATCCTTGGAACTACATCTACTATTATTTATTTGCCGTTATAGTTTCTTATGGCTGTTAAGTAAAATTTAATTTCAGTCTGAGGATATGCATTTCGGAGCATTTAATGTTAGGCCTAAAAAGCCCTTTCATGGATTTTTCATTATGAACCCTGTAATTCTGTCTTTTTGTAAGTATTTCGGCCTACTTAGCGTTTCTATCCCCTAAAGCATCACAGATTATTTATTTGTGGCTTAGGAGGGACTACCCGAGACGTCTGTGATCGCATAAATCTGGCAGCTTTCGAATGATGCAGTCAAACCGATGTACTCCCCTTAAACACAGAAAAGTAAGCGATTCGTGTTAGGGTTTTCCTACCTCCATCACAGAGGTCTTTTGTAGCAAGCATTCATAAATGGTGCCATGGGAAGCCCTTGGAAAAGAGGACGGAATTGGTACTGCCTACTTGTGGGCTTTCAAAGTCTACTTAAGTAGTTCCTTAAGAGTGCGACAGGCCAGACGCAGATAACTGTTTAATGGTCGCTTCTGATCATCAGTACGTCGTAGGCATGATGACATATATATATGATATATGATATATAAACATGGGAAGTAGTGTCGCACTAACTGTTGTGTTTTGGATCTCACTTGGTCTTATTCTGTCCGCTTGCCAGCTTGCTACTGGCGACAGCAAACGGCGTGCCGTAGAGCACATGCCACATATTATATATAGGCAACCGACCAAGAGTGCAACAGGCATGTCTGCATCTGGCCTGTGGTACTCTTTATAAGCCATCTATGTATATCCTCTTGTATGTACGTCATTCGTTGTCGCCAGTAGCAAGTTTGTGGACCTTTGTTTACCTGTCGAACTATTTTTTGACGGCTACACTTCCCTTGCCCATTCCTCTTTTAGGGCTCTGTGCAAAGTCTCGCTTTCTCACCCTGTGGTCGGTATCTGGCCTCGGGTGGTTGGTGTGGCGCCACCTGCCTTTGGGATATTGGCCGTGGAGGCCAGGTGGGTCAGCTGGGTGGCTACACCGCTATGACCCCATCGACGACAGAGGATAGTGGGGACTCTAGCAGCCGCCAGTTGCTCACCGGTCCAGTGGTGGCACTGCACTTCTGCCCTAGTGGCAGTGGTCAGCTGGCTGCTGCGGGTCTGGAGGGCGCCGTGCGAGTGTGGAACACGGGCACTGGACAGCTCTTGTCACAGCAGACGCTCCCGAAAAGTGCCAACACCGTGCCTGCCGCCGCCGACTCCTCAACAGCAGCCAGCGGCGGGGGACTGCTGGGTGCACACAACGCCCTCTCTGATGTCTACCAGCGCAATCCAAATCGCAGCGGACGCGAGTGGCGCCAGACCGCGGAAACATATTACTCTGCAGCTGGCAGCTATGAGGTCTCGCGGGCTTGTCTTCGAGACGCCTTTTTCACGCGTAAAACATCCGTGCTGGCTGTGCAGTTTGCCCACCCGTATATGCTTCTAGCCGCTGGGCCCTATAATCAGGCATAAGACCTTCATGTGCCCCTCCCTCCGGTGGATCCGTCCTCATTTTATTTTTGTTGTTGTACTCTGCCCACAAAACTCTAGCCGTCCCTTTTGTAAGTATCCTCCGTAATATTGATCGTGCATATAGAATCTGTATAAAATAAACGCCGTTTTTAACATTGCGATTTTACAACAAAATTGGTCTTCTAATGGGGCATGTGAAACGCAACTCCGGCGCCTCTTGTCACGAAGAAATATTTGCACATAAATTTTGTTAGCCGATCTTTTATGCAAAGGCGCGCGGATTCTCTGGAGACCTTACCGGGAAATGGATGTTCACGATACCACGTCCTCTATTCGTTCCGATAAATGTTTAAAAACATGGGCCTATGTGAAGTTCTTCGAGCTTGTTAAGGATATATCCCCTTGGACGTCTCGACCATACACGATTTACTTGACGTCTGGAATGCCAGCTCTGCTTTTGCTAAGAAAATCCCGTAGAATACAGATTTCTTATAAGCCTCCTGGTTGAAGAGCACTTCGTTCTAGTCAGAAATCTTCACTCGGATACATTAATCTATTATTATTCATATTCTCAATGCCTTCACACATCTTCTGAAGATGTAGGTGGACGTTGCCAGACGGGATAGTTTAAATAAGCCAAGAAACCCTTCACTTAAGGATAGAGGGGGAGCACATGTGTGCATGCCCGTATTCGCCGGCGAGATCATTGGGATACATAACTGTGTCTCAATTGCGCATGTTGTTTCACTTACCACAGTCTTCTGCTGTTAGGAAATGAAGTATTAGTTAAATAATACGCGGGAAACTAATAGTGCGGGAAGTATATTGCCTGTGAGCATCGGTATTCTAATGAAAGAACGCTCGGAAGCTTCAAAAGTTCTAGCGTACGAAACTGGACAAGGTTTTTAGTTGCATATTCATACCGACAAAAAGGGATAGTTAATGAGTAGAAGAAGTTCTGTACACTGGCTTGACTGCATCATTCGAAAGCTGCCAGATTATTTGATTTATGCGATCACAGACGTCTCGGGTAGTCCCTCCTAAGCCACAAATAAATAATCTGTGATGCTTTAGGGGATAGAAACGCTAAGTAGGCCGAAATACTTACAAACAGACAAAATTACAGGGTTCATAATGAAAAATCCGTGAAAGGGCTTTTTAGGCCTAACATTAAATGCTCCGAAATGCCAATCCTCAGACTGAAATTAAATTTTACTTAACAGCCATAAGAAACTATAAAGGCAAATAAATAATAGTAGATGTAGTTCCAAGGATAACCACATGGGTAAGGAAGGTTTCGTTAGGGAAGCCAGCGCAGCATAATGCATTTGAGACGTTATTTCGTACACTTTACTAGAGCTAGCGCATTTAAGTGATAGCTTGCTAGCCCGTGTAATTGCATAAGTTGATTTTATCTCAATCGACTCCCACTAGGCTTGGGTGGGTGCGGTGCATGGCCCTGTATCGAAAGCTGTGGAGTTCGGCAAAAAACACCCAAACTGACCTCGCCACGGCTGCCGCCACCTAAATTGTTAGTGAGTTCAGTCTTTACGGTCCTTTTAAGACATAAGAAGATGCTCGTAACAAGCGATGAGATACGCTACTGTCCCGGAGAGTGCAAAGTGGTGACTTTCGGTCGAATTTTAGCTGACAATCCGATATGTAGCCGCATGCAGAAAACGAGAGACAAGGACGGGATCGTCATGATGGAGGTTTGGAGGGCGATATACACGAAACTGACAGATGGTTATTTTCGTGGAAGTGAAGATTACAAATTACGTTTGCATCACTAGCTCGTTTATATACACTAATAAAGCGTATAAACACAAGCGCACAATTCGAAATACTGTAAATTAGGAGCTGTAAACGGTTGGGAAAATGAAAACTGAGTTTTGGTTATATATTTAAGGTGAACTGATTCCGGTCCGCGATGAACAATCGTACTGAAGGAGAAAGAAAGAAAAATATATCTTCTCATCAGATTCATTTTAACCGCGATCGCAGATATAATTTACATTAAAACATTTGACGGAATATCTAAATGGTACTACTATTGGTTTTGCCAATATCTGATTTTGTGGCGTAGGCTGTGATGCAGAAGCTAGAGGCTGCAGCTCCATCCAGAATTATCCCAAGATTGTGGCTATGTTATGCTGACGATACATTTCTCCTCGTCAAAAAAGACCGATTTACACCACTCCACAAAAACCTATACTCCATATTCCTTGAACTTTAATTCACCTTCAAAACAGAAGTTGATGAACGACTCCCTGTCACATGTCCTCGTTCATAGGAAGAGAGACGGTACACTACATACATCGGTCTATCGTAAAGATATAAACTCCGAGGTCATTTTAACTTTTGGATGTAACCACCCCATATCTCACAAACGCAGCTCTGATAACAGCTTGATAAGTCCATTAAAAACTCACTGTTCCGAGGAAGCAATATATCGAACAGAAATGAAATACCTATTCAAATTGTTTTACCAAAATGGGTAACCTCCTGACTTTGTCAACAGTTCAAAGAAAAAGATATTTCCAGAGCTACGACCTCCCAGGCGTCGAAAGCAACAAACTATCAAACCCTCCCGTATGCATAGAATATATCTGAACTCTTTGAAAGGCAGCTTAAGAAACACCATATACAAATAGTGCACAAACATACAACAACTTTGAGCACCAAGCTTGTACACCCGACGGACAGGGTCGGCTATGTCAACAGAAAAAATGTCGTCTACGAAATGCCGTGTACAATTTTTGATGCAGTTTATTGTGGCCAAACCGGGAAATCTCTATCCACCCGTTAACATGAAAATTAGTCTGCAGTGAGGAGACGTGACCCCTTATCTCATGTAGCCATGCACACACTGGACACAGGACACCTATTTGCATGGGAGGATACCCACATCGTTGACGCCTGCCCAACAAGGAAGGGCTGCGAATTCCTGGACGCGATGCACTCAGACGAGGCATGCATCAACATGCATATCGATTGAGTTGCCAATTATAAATTTCACAAGTTCGAATGGAAGGGAAAACAGCCACTATCGGCCGGACACATTAAAACTCTGGCCGTCTATTGGCTCAAACTTTAGCCAACCATAGCATCTTGTGTTAGGTATTGTTTAAGGTTAACTGTTTTTTTTGTACATTCCATTTTGTCTGAATATGAACTGGAGCACCTAATTCGAAAATTTACGCTATTAAGTTGTTTTGTTAACAAAGAACGTCAACATAATCTAATTAAATTTCTTGAAAATTAACTTCTGTTAAGTATTGCTCGTGAGTTATGCTTACAAGAAGGCCTGTGCCAAGGTTATCAAGCCCCAGCTGGGCGTTTTTCCGTTTCTGGTCCGAGTACCTAAGAACATTGATCATCCTATTACACATTTAATCAGGAAGGACTGCCCACGAGCGATCGAACTCAAACCTCACAGTCAGCCTAGTGCATGCTTGTGTGAAGTGACTGATGGTAGACCTTGAGTCAGGCTGCAAGGACTCCTTCTTAATGTGGCCCCCAGGTGTGGCGGCGCGCTTAGGGGCGAGTCCTCGCCGCTTCAGCAACCTGCGCTCTCTCCCAACTCCGGTCTTTTTAACTTGGCTTAAGTGGAAGAGGAGGACAGAGTACAGTAGATGCATCGCAAGTGTACTACGAATATAATTCAAATTACGCGCAATTAACCGTCCCTGCACAAACTTGCTGTAGGGTACACAATGGATCTAGTTGAAACCGACGCTCGAACTGTCATGCAATCATTCACTTCCAAGTACTGCTTGAGCTCCGTGAGGCATAACCCGCTATGTACCAGAATTTTCTGTTGAAGCGCATGTTTGAAGTTTCTTCTAAAATATAACTTTCATACGTGCAACTTATTGAAAGTAGAAATCCGATGCTGGATACTTGGGCATTTGGGGTAACCATAGTTTCAACCAGTTTCCTTAGGGGAGTGGACAGCGTAGCACATTGAGGAATGTAAATGGTAGCGAAGGACAGCTTCTGGGAAACACACTGCACATTTCAAAAGATTGGGAGCGGTAGAGGAGTTTTAGGGATATGAAGTGTCGTTCAGCGGGAGCGTTGATAAAATTCCTTACTTACATTCACTTTTATCCATTATATACAGATTAATTTGCCCTTCGATCCCCGCACTTCATTGTTTTCTAATTGAATTTACTACGGCTGACTGTTTGCGTTTTGAGCACAGATGATTTCTTCTTAGCCGGAATTTGTCCTTAAGGTTGCTAGTAGATAACTCATATATGCGGGCATGGTTGTATTGTATCAGACTCGGTTGTTGAATTTGCATTGCACTGTATGGAATATGCAAATGCTAGTTTTTATGCAAATTTCAAGCCAAAAAGTATATATTTTTCATGTCCAGTACAAAGAATGCCGTGTCTTTTTATTCTCGATTTCATGGGAGATTCCGATGGAAATATTTGTGAAAGAACATTTTTCCACTCTCAAGTTACTACAATCCAATGTCAGAGGTGGTCAAACGGTCGCAATTTTCACGCAATAAATTTTATTTTGTAGAACTATGATGCTAGAAAGCCAGCAATTATTTCTGTTTCATAATTTACTGCATCCTCAACTCAATTAGCGTAGATGACACAGTTTTAATTCAAGTGTCCCACCTTTCCCTGTTTGTTAATTCTGAACAGGTTTTCTGGAGGCTGTGTCAAAGATTTCGGGTTTCGCAATAAGTTAAGCTGTAATGGGGCTATTAATCTGAAAGTAAACTATATACTTCAGCTGACATTCACTAACAGGTTCCATGCTAACATACCCGATCAAAATGCTTTCTCTCAAAATTAACTTGACCACCTCGGGTTTAGTAGATGCTGTTATATAATCCAATTATGCAGACAAGGTAGGCTCTTCGCGTGTGCTGCAAAGTATCTGTCAAATTCGTAAAAGATTTGAATCTTGCTATGGTGAAAACTACAGTCAGTTTTCTCAGATGCAGTCCAAAAATTTCATCTGCCAAATGACCACAAATTTTCTGAAGAAGATACGATCGTCTGTTGGCTAAACATTGCTCATCTCTTGTTTTCCCAGTTTTACACAAACATTGGGAGCCAGGCTGAGGTCGAAAATTTTGTCATCATTCTGATGTACAGGGCATTCAAAAATATTTTGAGGCAGATATGCGATGGAACGACGGTGTACGGCAAAGACAACGGATCAATTGGGAAGGCAAGAGGAGCAAAGCAAGTCTCGGCACTCGCTCCCCCCTTTTGCTCATGTACGGTGGCCTACTGACTGACACATGCCGTGAGGAGCGGCTGGGAATCGACTTTGCTTACCTTGTTGTCGGACTCACGCACATAAATCCTTAATAGGTTCCAAAGCTTTGTGTCCGGATCTTCTGGCTAGTAATGTACTGTGCTCTAACCGTCAAAGCGGAAGAAGACATGTGGTGGAATGTGAAACTGTTTGACTCCGGCTGCTCCAACTTTGAGCTGAACGTCAGCACGGAGACGACAGCGGTCACGCAGCAACCGACACTAAATGATGCCGCCAACGCATCCCGCAACAATGTCAGTGGACTTCGCCTCATTGCAGTGGAAAAATAATCTCATCCTAGGTATATAATTTCTATAAACATCAGGATTGAAGATGAAATCGTAAGTTGGATCCTCAAAGTGTACCTCGCCTTCAGCAGACTAAATTAATCCACCTGGGGCCGCCACGGCAGTATCCTCAACAAAAGTTGAGGAGGTACAGTATCATTTCGCATTTCGCCGCTTTTCTGTGGGTCACAGATGTGGAAAAGGTATGAAAAATAGGCAAGAAAGTTGGGCAAAAATACCTGAGCTGCCTTCGGAAAATACCGAAATAGGGATTGCATGGAGAGGTCTCAGCTACTGAGGTCCACGAAAGAATCGGTTTTCCAAGTATTCACTCCATTCGGATGTAGATGGAATAACGCTAGAGCAGTCTGATCGGTCACCTGTAAATTTAAGGCACTGCGACCGATGAACTGGTGCTTTGAATCCCACACACACCTATCAGACACTCCGCACCGGCTCTCACTGACATAGGGCGTTCAGGTAACACATGGGTCATTTGGGTCACATATGCATGCATAAAAGGTGATCATCAAAAGAACACAGTCTAAAACCCTCCCAGAACTTTGTCCTACACACACACACACTCGAAGGAACTCACTTAGCCGGGCCATTGCCCCCCCCCGCCGGTCATACGCACAGGCCTAACAACATTAACAGCATATTGCAAAACATTTACACACATACGATGAAAGTTGCAAAAGTAAGCATCAGGGGGAACGTGACATATGGGGAAAGGTACATCTCGGCGTAGTCTGGCATAGTTTTAGCAGGGACCAGGTTGTGCGGATTACGTAGGTGGACTAACACCCACTTCCGATCGTCCTGACTTTGTCTGACCAGGGTTGGAAGAAAATTGCGGTAGCTTCAGTGCAATTCTATTCCACTGCTAATAGATTCTTGAGTAACCCCTGGACAGCGGTGTACGTCCTCGTTCGCGGCGGTTGAACTATTATGCGAGCTGCCTTGCAATGTTGATTTTTATAATTTGGGCGAGGTACGTTGTGGTAATGAGCCTTTTTTAAAATCTAAGACTTCCAGTCAACTACCTTGATATCTGCAACCTGAGCTTTAAAACTATTAAATCTCATATTCCAGTGATCGTGTCTCCTTCTTTGCGATTAGTTACCGGAAATTGCCTCATCACTTCTATTATCAAATTATTTGTGGGCGATGTACTCCGATCGGCCTAATGCTGGGAGCCTCCGCCCTTCGAGAGGCCTCTACGTGTACCCAAAACCGGTTCCTGCACAGATGATTCAACAAAAACGTGCTACCGAAACATGTTCCACATAAGCCCTCAATAAACACGAAATTGGCGAGACGAGCAGTATTTAAACATGGCAGAAGAATGATCGGAGTGCTTCGTCATGATACATCTGTGGCGTTGTCTCTGTACAACAGCGGGTAATCACTACCATGGCTGAAGATTTTTGTCATTTTTGGTGTTTCCGAAGTACTCTTGTTTCTCTTTTGCTGTCTAGAGTTCGTATTAAAAGAAACAACGCCGCAGGGCATGTGATGCCCTTTCTTTCTGCTGAATTTAACCCAATAGAAACTGGAGCTGTTAAGCTCTTGAGGATCTTATGGCTGTTTATTTTGCTTATTGTGGTCTTATTGTCAGTATCAAAGTGACAAGGCACGGGTGCCTGGGGGCTGAACACCATTCTCTTCCACTCTAAACAAGCTTGTTATGCAAATTTTTGAACGTTGGGTCGCAATAACAGTTTAAAGGACTAACTTTTAGTTAGATTAGAATTGTTAGGAGCGTATAGATTCGGTGACGATGTTGCATACTGTTGTTTTCGCGGCGAATGTTACCCCAATGTCCAATTTTTACGTAAGAACGTAACGAAAGAATCAAATCTTCCACATTTTGCAAAAAACAACGTGTAACCCAAGATATGAGACTGACCTCTCATAAAGAATTTATACTCGGCAGTTTGGTAAATTCAAAATTATACTTCATATTTTGATTCAAGATGATTTGGAGTGTGCTGTCTGTTGTGAATTGACAACGAAGACGATTATAAAAACATACCTATTAATAGTATATAAACTGTTACATGATAAAAATCATTTTCGAAAGCCGGTATTGAATAAATAATGGGTGAACTATGATTTCCCATTATATATAAAGCTAGCTGGTTTCGACATAAATGCAGCTCCGATGAATGAACCCCAATTTTCCTACTCTTTAACAAAGAGTTGAAGTGGCATATTTTCTTTTTACCGGTCAAAAAGAGTGATAGATTTTCCTTAAAATCACTTTTATATATTATTATCCATAAATATGCATTTTTTGCATTAAATTTTAATCGGGCGTTTACTAAAGAAGAATCGATGTCTTTAAACCTGGCCTAGAACGCAAGATTCATTACGAAGCATGTCCTCAAACCCGGGTTCCAGTGGGCTCGAGGGCAGTTATTTTGACCAAAGTCAGAAAACCGTAGTCAAAATAAGGTCGATGGAAGAGAATCCGTAAGGAAACACCTCTTTCTCCATTTAATTAAATTTTACTCTAATTCTTAGATTGCCATTAGCATACAGTGACATATTTTCACAAATTCGCGAAAGGTCGAACCAATTGAAAATGAAGAAGGTTGTTCATTCACTGGAATCATTGCTTTATTCGTCTGAGCTTTCGAACACTTCCTGGAGTCCATCGTCAGAGAAAAAACAGCAACAATAACGAGTTGCTGTTGCTGTTTTATATCTTATGATGGACTCCAGTAAGAGTTCGAAAGCTCAGACGAATCAAGCCATGATTCCTGTGAACGAACAGCCTTCTTCTTCTTCACTTATGCCCAAACCTGGGATGCGGACATTCGCCTCCATCGAATCAATTCTCTAGTCCAAAATGACCCCTTTTTACCGTTTCAATTTTATAATGACTTAACAAGTGCACTGATTCCTCCCAACTGCAAAAAGAACTAATGCATAAAGCCAGTTAGGCCCAAGTGAATAGGCTCGTGAATATCTTTGGGCAGACTGGTCACGTTACTTTACATTTTGCCCTATATTCTTGCTCGAATAGTTGTCGCCGTGCAGAAATACTCCCCTTTTCGTTTTTAAAGGACGTTTGTGGTAAGACTGAATTTTATTTACTTCAAATGAACATTAATGTATCCGTCTCTGCTTCCGTCGTTCCACTAATGTTGGAACAATGACATGTCCCTCGTTAGTAGGAGGTTGTGCGTTTGATGCTTTTGGGTTTTCCTGGACGGGGTCGGTCAAAAGCCACAGACACTGCTAAAATTCACTCCAGGCGAAACGTACCTTTACTTCAATGTTACATCATTTGCCCCTTAAGGCTTACCTTGTAATAATTTTAACAATCACTGGTAACATTTGAGTTCTTATGAAATACGAAACCCTACACAACGCTGCCTTATTGCCTTTGCTTCCGTCCCGGGAACCAAACAGAGTTGTAATTACAGATTTCACTGGCTGCCATGCCACAGTCATTCCATATAGTGCAAAGAAAGTTACAGCCACCAGTCTGTCCGTTTTCTCCGACCCGGTTGATAGCTAAATAGAGGCTCTTAGTCTTCCCCCTCTCTCTTTCCTCCTCAGAGAAAGGACTGACTAGTTCACTCAAAGGTTTTGATATTTTATTCCACCGCCGGCGGTTTTTCATTACTTTATCTTAGAGAACATGGCAGGTGGAATGGCCATGAAGTGTGATGCGTTAGCCTTACTCATTTAGCAACCTCCAACCCCTTTCACTACCAATAATCTCGTGCCAATTGCAATTTGTTATAAGCCATTTTATCGCATAAAACCTTGACGCTGCTCTGCCCCTTTAAATCACCTTTATTTTTACTTGGAAGCAGTCGGTCAAGGCATGGTTTTGCACATTGAGGTTTGGCTAACATTATATCTTTTCCAGGTTCACCGTACGTTCCTAGCCAAGCTACTGATTTACGTGCCTTTATCCTTTTAAAAGTGTGCTTTGTCGTTCCCAGTAAACGGATCTCAACTATTGACTCTTTAGATCATAAAGGAATACGCGCGATGTTTCGAAGGTCTAAATTTTGACGAAAACATTTCAAACACCATAAGAAAAAACAGGTACAAACACCGATATACTTATTGTTAAGGAAGAAAAATTCAATTTTTTAAGGAGATACAGGTGTGATGGGTAGATGGTGTCTTGAATTACCATTGGTAGACAATGAAATATAATTTTTTATGGGCAATTTAATATCTTTTTGCGTAAATGCCGATAAATTGTCAAGAGCGGAAGAAGAGGCGAATGGTGGAGCATTTTCTACATTCGTGACCTTGATTTCCTTCGTATGCATGCAGCAAACACTAGGCTCCATTTCTTGATCAACCAGTCCCCAAATGGTCACCTAAACAGTACCTCCAAATATCTTATAGGTTTGGAAAAATGTTTAACTGCAGCAAAATAAGGAAGCGAAGGTTTCGATAGTTAACTTTAGCATGAAAGTCGAACTGAGGCAAGTTTCCAAAAAATTTAGGAACAAATAAAAATATTTTCAGACAATAGATTAGACGCTTGATATTTTTTTGCTTTATTGTGATCCTTTCTTTAAAACCGTAAAAGAAATCAAAGTGTGGCACAGGAACTTTTGTACGATGTCCGTTGATGCCCAAGGCTTTCGAAATTTGCTGTGGTAATTGCAGTTAATTATATGTGCAAATATTTTATTTACAGTATACGGCATATGATTTTTCATTAACTCTGTAAATCAACCAATTGGTTCTTACCATTTTACTTCGACATGCACATACTAACAGTATACTATTTTATAAGCACCTTCTACTGCAATTCGTTTGAGATAAACTAAATATCCAAGAGAGTTACAGTGTTGAAAATCACTAGAATTACTTACATGGATTGTGCTTGCCTTCTAGATTTCCCAAGGAACAACAACTTATTTCCTACATTCTATTTACCTCAACTTATCGAAGTAAATTTCCACATTTTAATGACTATTTGTAATAAGCAGGATTTATTTAAGTAAAACCAGCTTTAAAGTTTCATTCAAGCCGCCCGCAGTAAGACAAATCTCCCACATTAACGATTTCAACCATTTTCAGCTCCACCATCCAGTAGCACGATTTTCAAGAATATTGGATAGAGTTATATTTAACAGCATTTAAGCTCGACGGCGCGTAGCTCCACGAAACACACTGGGTACGAAAGCTTTTACCAGTTATGCACACCAAGACCTAACTTAATGCCTAGGCCTTAAATCTGGCAGTTCTGATTGGTCAAAACATGTGCCGCACGCACTAGGAATATTGAATTCTCTGATCGAATCAAGGCGCGTGGATAGACCAACCTGCGATCGCATTGGACAGTTTACCTGGACGTGTCACAACTGAATCACCGGGCCCTGTAAACATCCCTAATGTTTAGTTGCTGCACCAAAAGACTCACCAGTTGTAGGCACCAGAGAAAAATATATTATCGGTTTCAGTTGATAGTCAGTCGAGAATCTCCTGTTTCCCATCCCAGACCACTGGAGATATGCCGGAAGAGAAACTGAGCGGTGCAAAAGTTATCTTCGTTTTAGGTAGGTTATTCTGCCTCTCAGACCTAAATATCAATAGCTGCCTCTATATAAATTAGCGAGCTTTGCTTAATGAATGTTAGTTTCGCAAAATATATCTAGCAAACACGCACTGGTCACTTCCATGACTATACGTTTGTCATTCGGTTAATCAACGTTTGCGAATTTAATTCTCCTTGAGAGCCACAAGAGTGAACATTCTTCAAGCATAAGTAAATCCATTTGGCTAGCCTATTACTGTTGCAAGACTTTAATCTGAGGATTTCACAAGACTTTCACGCACACGAATTTATAAACTCTTACTAATTTAATCCTTATCATTCCACCAAAGAAGAGATGAAATGGAAAAATTTGTACGAGGAATGTACAATTTCATAATTTCCTGGTTGAAAGCCTTTTGTGTAAAATAGTGTTAAGGGTGTCGAGCAAGAGATGCACATAAAACTTACACTAATTAACGCACTACCCAGCTTTCCAAGAACCCAAAGCATACTACTATTGAATACCAGTTCACGTTATTACCAGGCCACGATTTTAAGTAAATACTCGGCTTCCTTCTCAATCCAGTGCACATAAAGTTTATCAAAGCTGACAGAAACGAAGCAGCAACGCAAAACTTACGCTTCTTTTTTAAGTCACAATGTTTTAGTCATTCCTCATGTGGCCTTTCTCCATATTGCACATAATATCTTCGAAAAGTTGGGAGAAAGTCTGGATCCTTTTAAGTATCACCACCGGCATGGTACACATCTAATGCCTTCGAAAAATTCCCAGCAAGCCTAGTTTTTTACCGGTCTTTACCGGTCTGGTGACTGCCGTGTTGGTCGCAATCTTCCCTTATTAAGACCAATCTGCTATAAGATTGGTAAGATTTCGACTCAGATGTGTTTCATTACGTATGGAAAAGAAGTTATTCTTGTAATTTGGATGTACGTTAGGAGGCACAATGCATTTGAAATTTCACATTCACCCTCTCTTAAAATTTACAAACCAACATGCAAACATAAATCCTTGTGCAAATTAGTACCGCCCAGATAAAACTTTAACCATCTGAACTTTTATATCTCTAATAATAACTAGTTTGACTCGTTAACGTAGCCTAAGGCAGATAGCGCCTCTGAAAATAGTAGTACGATTAGAAAAATAACTGCCAGTCATCATCTATTCTAAAATTGGAGCAGTTTATAGCGGCGGTCATCAGAAAAAATAACCACGGCAATCTAATAGCCGTGATTCATTCGCTTCCCATCCTTAGAGTTAACCGGGCAAGACAGTGAGCAGTATTCACATGGTTTTGAGTTCATGACGCCTGTGAGTTAAAGAGTAACAACGGGCAAGTGCAGTAAAGTGTTTTCCATCAATTTCAAAGTGTGCTATTGACAATAAGAATTTCACAAGTGAGTGTCGTAAGGCGAAATCTGCCAATATAACAATGTTAAGTATTAAAATTACCGATTGGGCCATAATTTGTTGTTAAAGCTGATTTTAAGCAATGGGTACAGTTATATGAGGTAAAATTTAAGACTCCAGTGTTTTGCGTTCTAAGGTGGACCAGGAAGTGGCAAAGGAACACAGTGTGAAAACATCGTTAAAAAATATGGATTCAACCACCTCTCCAGTGGCGATCTTCTGCGTGCTGAGGTTGCTTCTGGTTCTCCTCGTGGAAACGAATTGAAGGCCATCATGGAAAAAGGAGAACTGGTTTCCCTGGTGCGTTTATTTGTTTCTCCTGTTGATTAACTTGCGCCATAAGGACGGAGAATCAGTGGAAAGGGCAATATAGAGATGAGTTATTATTGGCTAAAAATCACCGAGTTCATATGCTTCTGCTCATTTAGCTATGGGACAAAGTAGTAAATAAATTTCTTGCTAGCAGATAATTATCCAATCCTATTGTAAGCATAAGGTGGTATTGTTTGACTTAGACAGTGTTATCAGCAGAGCGGTTATAGCGGAGTGTAATGTTTCTCAGTTAGATTTAACCAACTTTTGAGCGTCTAGTGAGTTATCTAGCTTAATGCTCTGGGAAAAACAGCCTACGTCTGGATGGCCCGAAGAGATTGCTTTTGTTGGCAGCCTTTAGAGCGGTTTATTTATATAAATAAAGGTTATTTTTAGGTTTTTGCGATAGTCGCTGCTTGTAAGAAGGTTAACGATAAAGTCGCTTAGCAGTCCATTCCCCAGCACTGGTGACGCTTTAAACGTTTTTTATCATGCATTTTAAAAATTTAGGGATATTTGCTGAATGAAGGAGTGAATACGTACATGGACTTGCGAAGAAAGTAGCACACTTATCTCTCTTTCTCTCTCTCTCAAAAGACAAAACAAATATTTAAACAAAGTGTGTATAGTTCAGGTGCCTGGGGAAGATATGGAAAGAGTAATCATAAACTGCGTCTATGCCACATCGTCAAAATAGGTAGCCGGTTGTTCGGTTGTTTACTTTTTAATTAACTGGACTTTTTCTTCAGTTTTGAAACGCATTTTTCAGTTTTTGCTTTCAATCGAATAGGTTTTTTCAGTTGGATTTTCTGAAAGCACACCAAGTAAATTTTCGGTGGAAGGGGTGAAGTTCGTATGCAGTTCACGCAACGTTGTAAATCATCTTAGCAATGCTTCAGTTAGACAGTAATTTATTCCTTTCTCCGGATAAGAATGTATAATCAGAGCATAGACAGTAATTTATTTCTTTTCTCTGGATAAGAATGTATAATCAGAGCATAGACTTGACACCAACAACCGAAGAGGTAGCAACTGTTCCTATTTTGTTTGAAAAGGCTTTCGCAGGTTGAGACCATTTTACCTTACTTGTTTGAAAACGATTTAAGCATATATACATGAGACATTGTCTCCCTGGTTTTTTTCTTATTTATATTTTTGTTTGCCGTGCTTCCTGTTGCCATTACTGCTATGTTTGCAAATGCGCCTTTGTGTTAATTACTTACAGGACGTTGTGCTGCAGTTGATTAAGGATGCCATGATCAAACTGGTTGACAAAAACTGTCATTTCCTCATTGATGGGTATCCTAGAGAGCTGGAACAAGGCACAAGGTTTGAATCTGAGGTGAGAAAAAATTCTGTCGACCAAATGAAACCTAGCTTACCGAAAATTGCGTACTTAATATTTCTGAATTCCTGCGCTGAATACATTCAACCAGGATAAACTAAAACCGTTCGTTTAAAAAAATACGGTTGACATGGTTTGCAACTAGTCAACAACTTTTTAGATTCCCCTCTTTCTATCTCGTGTAGTCTTTCAAAAGTTGCAAATTAAATTGCCATTTTGCAAAATCTTGAGGTGGATAACGAGGTTGCTGTTTTGTTTCAGATGTTTCTCATGCATTACATGTTAAGGATAGAAAACAAATGCTTTTACGTTTACAAATATGCCTTTGTTTAACTGACATGTAAAAGGAAGGAAAATGAAATCCAAAATATTTCAGCTAAAAATAAAATTTATGGTTAAAAAATTAGGTATTTCTTGGAAAATATCTAAGTGTTTATATCGACGTTACTCGCTTACAAAGGCTGACGCCAGCAAAATTCTGAACATCCAGATATACATATAGCCTTTGGTTGTTGTTGTAAAAATATCAGAACAAAAATCACAAAGACTATGTTTACTAGCACCTGACAAGGTTGTAAAATCTCTTTTCTTTGTTAGATTTGCAAATGCCTCTGCGTCCTAGTATTTGACGTCAGCGAAGAAGTAATGCGCCAACGTCTGTTGAAGCGTGGCGAGAGCAGCGGGCGCGCGGACGACAATGCAGAAACAATCATAAACCGTCTCAAGACATTTAATGAACTAACCAAGCCAGTCATCGAGCACTATGATAAGGAAAATAAAGTTGTACGGGTAAGTATTTTACCTCTAGCTGGCCAAAGGTATCTCCTTTGGAACTGTGTACTTTGGAGATGATTGCATAGACTGAGTATTGCGCGTTTGAAATCTGAAGCTTAGTTCTTAAACAAACAACTCTAATGATGTTAATGAATTCCGAAGCTGCGTCTTATATGTAAGTAACTAAATTTAAGGCCCGTTAAGGATTAAAAAATAGGTGAGTAACAAATATTTCACATTTAATTTCTCTTTATAATGGTGCTCGGACTCGACGCTTACCATAGGTTCAAAAAGGTTTAATTCTAATCTAGAAAAATCAAACACTGACTGCAAACATTCAAAGGTTCAAAAAAGCAAAACTATATCATTCCTGGTTAAGCCTGCAAGAGTGGAATTGAGAATAAAATCAAGCCTTTTTATTTAAACGCTCAGAACTTTACCATGCAACCCTCAGTATCTGCCCACAAACGAAGTACTGATACAAAGAACTCTTACGTCTTTTATCCGATTGGGACCCCGAACGTTGGCCCAATGTTTTCTGAACAGATGTTGTTGTCAGCTAAAATTCCGCCATGACAGCAATTTTTATGCTCTTTTAGATTGACGCCTCGCCTAGCATCGAGGAGGTGTTCAAAACCGTCCAGGTGGAACTCGAAAAAGTGGGCGTGAAATAGACGATGGACATTTGTTCCAAGATAAATATATGTTATCTGTGCCTAATATATTAAATATTTTAGAAGTAAAATGTATGCGTTTAGCTTTATTTAAATTTTGTTCAACCTGTATTTTTATTTCAGTATCGCGTTATTTCAACCGGGTTTCATTTGGAAAGTGTTTCTGCTACCTTCCTCCAAACACTTTGTCTTAATGATCCATTAGATCGATTGGCTTTGTGGGTGGGACCATTAGAATATATAAAGATTTTAGAAACCTTTCAATTGCGTAGAATCTATAAGCTCCGCAGATACTGGGCTTTGGCCATGATTTGTTACAGAAGCCCAGCAACTCAGAAAAAAAGAATATTTACAGCAAGACTCTCATAGGCACCTTATAAAGAAGGCCCATTTGACTGTAATGGGTTTAAAGGCTGGTGGTCAGGTCCGTTCATATGCACACAGAATATCCTGTCTGGATTGAAGAGGAATGTTGAATGTGAAGCCCCATATCAGAAAGAACGCTAGTTTGAAATTTTTTGTCTTTACCTTCTTTCAAGGAGCGTTAACGAACGACTGAAAAGGAGGGGCAGACAAAAGTTGTTCAACTTTTAAATGTTCATTATGTGGCACACTTACTTCTTGGACTCTCGATTTGTTTAATCGATCGAAAATCTTGCCATTTAAAGTCTTTCTAGGCAAGTACCTGAAAAATTGCACAAATGTCTTATGGAGAATTTCTTTTAAGTCGGACGTTGCTGCACAACGATGACTGTACTTTGAACTGCTCATGACCTACCGCTGAACAGAACAACAAAGATGATTTTTTAAGCCAGAGCTATGTCTTCTGTGCAGTCAACACATTTAAAAATACCGTCGACTTCAAATGTTGGACCCTCTTAATATATTGCTGGTAGCAAAAACACATGTCACTTGGAGTATTTGGGAGCATATGTGGGCATATCTTGGTGGCCTCTTGAGAATTTCGCCCAGAGCGTCAGTTCAGGCCCTTTTGGAGTTACTAGAGGGGCATTTGTTCAAATAAAGGATCTTTTATTGGATCTGGCGATGATGCAACCTTGACGCCGGCCAAAACTGGTGTGATTCACAATGGTCTTTCGTCGCATTACTGGTTGTCGCATGACTGAATGGCAATTACAAGTATATCAGAAGAAATGCACGCCATTTCCACGTGTTTATCGTTTCATGATAATTTACCAAACGGAGTTCGCGTCATCGTGTTGGACACAGTATGACCAAAATTGTACTGCTGTACAAAAATCCTTTGTCCTCTGAATGCCATAATTTTCACCAGAAGAGAAGGTGCATATGATGCTAAGCCAATTTCGGATAAGCGTTCAAATCAGCCTACTATTACGGAATAAACAACACATATATGCGAGTTTTTATAGGGAAAATTTCCCTACTGTTTGGACTAAATTGCTAGTTGGAAGGCTAAGTGCCGACTTTCAAAGCGTTCACCGCGTTCAGGTGTACAAATAATTTATAATCCCACCCTTGATTATTTTTGTGCTGGGAGTTAATTAGTGCAGGGGGTTCTCCTATATGAATGTTTACGCTTACTGGCTTGGAACCGCAGAAGTAGCAGTTTTTTCCGAATTCGGGTTACATCCTGGAATTATTTACCATACTGGCAGCACAGGTAATAACTGAAAGCTCAGAGACGTGTTTCTGCCACTGCATGACAGAAATTAAGAAACTGAAATTACAAAACTGGAGTATTTACCAGACACCCTAATGATGAACCGAACCCCTCCCAGCTGTGCCATGGAGCGACAGAACATCGGCCAAACACGTTTCTGGGCTTTTAGCTGCCAGTGTGGCGAATAATTTTATTAGTTTAACTACTGACTGCACCTGTTGGCGGCTTGTGAATATTACGCGGTTATGCCGCAGTAACTGATGGACTCAGGACCAAATATTCACATCAGATTTCGGTCTGCGCATATAGACCCTTGAATAAACTGATATGCTCAAAGTTACAAACTTATTTCCGAGGAGAGTAAAAAGCTGAAATTCCGGGTTACTTTTGTGGTGTAATTGCTGGTGGCTCGATTTTTAGCCAGTAATTGAAATGAGCAAGCCATGCAGGTTCACGGCCACATTTTGAATGCCAACAATATTTCCCCTTTTATCTGTATGCATACCCAAAAGAGGCCCAGTTTCAGGATTTTCGAAGCAGATTTGATTGCTGGAACAAGTAGTTTATCGACCGCACGCCTCAGATTCTTATTCAAACTTATCATCAGGGGTGGTCATGGATAAGGGAAATGGAAACCCAAAGAGAATCTCTGCATATATTACCTTACAATGTGGAATTACATTACATTTGAATTGCCTTTGTTGCTGGCAAGCTGATATTCAAATACCACCATTTTAAATAGAATGGGAGCATCACTAGCCTTCGGACGTGGAAAATTCATATTTCTTATTTTTACTGGGCATCGAAAAGCGCTGAAGAGACAGTTTATTTATGATTCTTTAAGGAATGATCCAGATAGGTTTAGGATACTAACTGAGGAGTGAACGTTGAGGAAACATTTAACTGGGATAATATATGTGATATGAAACGCTTATTTTTACCTTTCGAAAATTCGTCAGTTCAAGTGTACAAATCCACGTATTCGGGCATTCGAAAGATAAGACCGTTTGTTTCATATGGAAGGTAGAAAATGACTCGTAAATCGGGGTTTGCTAATTTGCAAAAATTTGAGGTTTGCGAATTTGCAACCCAAAAAGTCGCGGAGGGGGAATATTATATCACTTCTGATGACAGAACGTTAGGAATGGACAGCTATACACCAAGAAGCCACGAGGCCACTGATGGAATCCCGTCTAGGAGTATACGATGTCTGACTACAGGTTCTTGGTTTTACTCAGTGGCATATGTATCTGTTGTATACATTAAACTACCTTTACCAGTCGACTAGGAACTCGGATATACTGAATATACACCCATTTTGTTAGTTGAATTCTTTCGTTTTGAGAAATTTATGGGACATATATTAAAACCCAAGGAGTGGTAGTAAATGCAGGCAACTTTTAGGTCAGATAAGCTAGATAGAGCGTTATTCCTGGATGGAGGCGGGTTGTGGAGGAAATTGGAATTTGAAAACCATTCTTATGTGTTATTTCTTTCAATCTGAAGGGTGTAATAGGATTATACAGGTAATATACATTTCATTCGTCCGCCAAAATTCTCAGACATCTGATGATCAAAGGCAACTAAGTTACGTCAGCATATCAGTCGACAAACGTAGTGTGCTTTCAAGAAAATTAAAAATGGATGTAGGATTACCTTAAGATATTTCAACAGATCCAATCCAAATATACTGGCTTATACTAAAAATTTGCAAATATGTTCGTTTTCTTATAGTAGTTCTGGAACAAAAATTTCTTAAGATTCCCACCACAGTATAAAGAAAATTTATGCGTTTATTTTAAAATTTTCGGAACAATACAGTTTGTCTGCATACAGGCTCCATCTGTTTCGTTCCTGTATTAATTTTGAGAGGATTTGGACAGCCAGTGAATTATATCTAGATTCTGTCCGAAGTTTGCGTTCTACTAATGATAATCGTCGGATGTTCTCCAAGTGTAGTTTGCTTGGTTTCTAAATTTAAAATGCAAATATGATTTGATGAAATGAGCGAACATTTTCAATTTTACCGAAGTTTGGCTAATTTAATAGCTCAACGGCATCTTTTACGCTTCTACGGCAATAATGAATCCTTGATATTTTTTAAAAGTGGTCAATCATTATCGAAAGTGCATTAAACTATGAAGAATTTAACCTTATACAAAAAAGACGTAAATTCAGCCCTATATTTAAAAATAATTGCCTTAAAACATTTCTGAAAGAACTGACGATGAAACCCCTGTTAATGAAAAAGGCGATCGCAGCTGAAGTTTCCTTAAAAACCATGTGAAGATGGAAACTTACAATTTTATTATTTTCAATCACACCTGCACTTTTCTGCAGCTGTTTCTTTATTCTATCCAGTTCTGCTAGTTGTGCTTCCTAATATTTTCGGTAAGTTTTTGGATTAAGACTTCACTGTTTCTGTCTGATTCTTGGCTTTCATGTCTTGGAAAGACAGTTTGACGTCCGTCAAGAGTTTTTTGATTGCACTGGGAGTACTCATGGTGATTTCAGATAGCTCTACAACGGCCAATAAGACTTCGCTTGTGTCTGTTTGTTCACTCTGTTCGGGGAAATTATCAGGCAAAGGCATATAAACATTGAAATTTTACCTGCTGAAGCCTTTCAATGTCGTTCACGAAATTAATATTTTTTGAACTGAACAGGACGTAAAAATGTATTGAATAGTTTAGCTCACAGATCTATATGCGTCGCTATTCTGAGATAGAGGCTTTCCTCATTCAGCATTGTCTTTTTTAAAGTAGTTCGTTTTGCATTTACAAGCGTTTTCATGCTTTCTAGACGGTCCCTCTCATATTTTAAAATGGCAGTTAGGCTACTCCTCGTCTGGAGAACATTAAAAAACTTAAAATAAGTTTACGTACAGTGGGTTTGGTAAAATTTGATATTAAACCTCCCGAACGCTGATTGTACTTCAGTAGTTCATTTAGGTATATTTGCATGCGATCCAAAAGCACATGCAGTCGTCTTAGCTTCTTTATCATGCTCCCTCTTTCATTCAGCTTTTTGAAGGCTGCCGAGGACTCCACGATTTGTTGCACAGAGGGAAGGGACTTTGAGGTGACTTGCTTTCCAGGTTTCTTGTTTGCCTCTTTGAGGCTTAGACAGAATGCTTCGTTGGCGGTGCGGATTCCCTTAGCTTCCCTGACAAGCAGCGAAGCTGAAAAATCGTATGGAATAACAGAGTCCGTTTTCCAATTCTCCATAGGAATACTGACTAAAAATAATTTTGGTAGTGATTAAAATGGTGACGGTAAGTACTTTCCTTTGCTGCACTTAGAAGATAACATCGACAGCCAGTAGTACACTAATAGATAGGACAATTACCTTTCAAGCGAACTGTTAAGTTTTGAATATGAGGACAAAAACAGAAATGCTGAGGTCACTTTGGTTTGAACTATTATAGATGTAAAGTTTGCATTAAAAGTCATAGGTCAGGATTTCAAGGTAGTTGTTCGTACACGATAACTTACAGTGCAATTCTATTTATTGAGAGTTATCGAGAAACATTTAGATGGTCAGTTAATTGCCCCTTCTGCATAAATTTGCTGCTGATTGGATGGCTGATAACGGAGTTCCATTAGGTTAAGCACTATAAACAAGCATTGGGTCAGCGCTTTGGGTGATTACTTCTGCCAACTTGCACAAAAAGGAGCCTACAATACGGAAACAGTGCAAATTCAAAAAACGAACAAACCCCCTATGAAACGAATATGTGGTTTTGTTTACTTTTGAGTTCTCACTGTTCGAGGAAACAGAAGACACACTAGATCATATTCTTTATGTTGTTTATAATGTAACACTGCTAAACTCATCACCTTCCAAGGAAATTTCGTGGCCATGCGCTACCAGTGCAGCAGCCGTTGGTGAAGGCTCACCCATCGTTTCTGGGACTCACTCGTTTCGTTCTGCCTTGGGGCTCACTCTTTAGCCCCACCATCTTATGCACAGAGGCTAGTAATATATGCAGATAAAAATTGCCGACAAAGACAATTGAGACTTGAATAGTCACATCTGGCTCATCAACCATTAATACCCAACCCAATGTGGTGCACCACCCGAGGCTCCAAAGCGGGACCTGTTGATTAGGAATTCAGCGGTCTAACCCACTGCGCCAAGGGCTCGTTTTCTTTCCCGTTTATACTGAGAATGTTGGCATTGGTTGGCATACGCTCACCGATCCGTTACGGGACTGGCTTGTCTCACTCGGACTCACTCGGCAAGACAACGAGCCCGTGTCACATTGGGCTAGAGCTTTAGCCCAATAATCAGCAGGTCGCGGATTCGAGCATCGAGTTCTGTACCCCCGGTGGTTGGGTATGATAAGCTGATGAAGACTAATGCGCTAGAGCTGGCCATTGAAGTTTCTATAGTCTTTGTCTGCAATGTTCATCTGCCAGTGCAACAATCCCCATGATCCAAGTTACGCTAACTCCGCGAGTTGTAAGCAAAGAATGACGATTTTTTCGCATCACTGATAAGAATCCCTCCTTTTAAAGCTACGTTTGTATTTGATACGACTCTAAACCTGCGGTCGTTGACCGGATTCCATCAATGGCTGCCTATTAGCCGACAAGGATTAACATTTTCAGTGTTCGTTAAAATAAACTCAATTTCTACTCACTGCACTTTGGGGCAGTTTAAGTCATAGTGAAAGTTAATGAAGGCGCAAGGAAAACAGGTACCGTGGGATTTCCATGTTTAGTAGGCAAAGCACGAATAATCAGGCTGGAAACTAAGGCCACATCAACTAATTTCAGGCAGACTGAATGACCTTTGAAAGATTCGACCGTCCGGGAACTTTACCTTTAACGGGATATCTGTCTACTAAACGCCCTCACGGCTCGTGGGCAACACGTTCATCCTTACAAACATATACCGGACTTCCGTGGGAACTCCAATCTTCTTCTGATCGCCTCTCTGTCAACAGCACCGAGAGATTCCTAACATCAAAGGACGGCTGAGCCAGTTTCCGTATATCGTTTATCGGGTTAAAAAATCATTTTATACCTTTAAAAACGTTTGAACTTTATTTACTCAATAATGATAGTCGGATATATGCCGTGGGAACATTGTGCAAAATGCCTGCCGAGAGCCTGAATGGAACCCGGGCATCTAAAACAAGAGGCGGACTTCATCTCAGCTAGACAACGGACGCGCGGCAACCAAGCGTCTAAGTTTGTACTTCACTGCCAAAGTGACGCGTGCCCCGATTTGAATCGGGGAGCTCACAAGCAGTAAACCTCCACGTCCGCGCGCCCACTGGCTCACTCTGAAAGCCTGAAAGCATGTAGTAAATTCATGCAATAGGTGCCAAGTGATAGCCTCTAAGTTGAAGCAACTAGAGGAAGAAGTAAAATATTTGAAGGAAATTATCCACAGGACTCTTTCTTCAAAGAATCAACCAGCATTAACCATACAAACATTTACTAGGAGTCGAGCGAGGGCCACTCTGCATAATGAATCACTAGAAAGGAGGAAAGTGATGGGTAAGGCATCTGTAAACAATAGTCCAATGGCACTTCAAGAATTGCAAAAGAATATGCAGAAAACCACTCGTACTATCACAGTGAAAAGTCACCAGAGTCCGAAGGGGCATGCGCAAGACTCGCCTTGACTACAACAGCAGACGAGATGCACGGAGAAAAGTGCATAAATAGCGCAGACATAGCCTCTTCGCAAGTCCACTTCAACAGAGCAAGAGTATCAGCGAATGATTATTATGCTGCTGGAAATAGTGGAGTGCCCTGTAAGGATGACTGCGTCATAATCCAGGGTCTCTTAGCGTCCCCCGCTAACACTCCAAACGAACGAATCGCCGCCAAATTAAAGCATTTCCAGGAACTCATTGACGAAATGCTGCAATCGGAGAAAATAATCATCCTAAAGGCTTTTCGTCTTGGAAGTCATTTAAATTATACCTCACAGACACGACCACGACCCCTCAAAGTCGTCTTCTGTGGCAATGAACAAGCGAAATTAATCCTCCAGGCGTTTTCGACTGAAGCATTTACATAAGGGTGTTTATTTCAGCCGGATTACCACCCTCTTGCCGAATGAATACAGCGTTGCAAACTAGTCCTCAAATTAAGAACACGACACATCAACGGAGAACAAAACTTGATAATCTAAAAAGATCAGATAGTAAAACGATCCTCTGTCCACTGTGGAGCAAACTGGTTCTTATTACCACACAGTTACTCCAGCAGACTGGGTCGGGGCTAAAACGGATCTCGTCTGAACTCAAAGCTGAAATTCATGTACACTAATGCACAAAGCCTCCTTCGAAAATGCATGAACTGATAATCCATATTTGTGACCTGCTCCCTGACATTATTTCAATAAAAGAAACCTGGTCGTCGGAACAGGTGGGCAACATTGAACTTGCATTTCCTGGATTCCAACTGTTTCGCAGAGACAGAGAAACTCAAAGGGTGGAGGCATAGCAAGATTCGTACATAATGGCTTGCATTTTTCAGGAAAAACGTCAAAGTCGACTTGTTAGGAAGCACTATGGTTGACCGTAAGAGCAACGGGTTCTCGAAACCTTGATATCTTAATGGTGTATTGACCCGCGGAAACGACCATTAAGCTGATGCCAAATTGCTGGATGAGCTCAAGTTATTTGCTACGCGGTCGAATACTCTCATTGTTGGGGACTTTAATGCACCTAACATTGACTGGAACTCCGCCTCCGCTGACGGCTCTGAAATAGCATTTTATAAGCAGCATCTGTGCACAACTGGCAATTTGCTTCTTACCCGACACGTCTTGTTTCCGACGTGGGTTTGCGAGAGCCAGCAGATGAACTACCTCGACCTTGTGTTCACTAGTTCGCCTGATAACATGGACATTGTGCATTTTTTACCTCCTTAAAGCAAGAGTGGTTATGTGGTTCGCATGTGGGAATACACATTATTATCTTTGCCGTCTCAATCACTTGATCTCCGACCAAATATTTGGCGTGGGAATTTTGAACTGATGAAAATGACCTTTCTCCTATCGACTGGACATCCATATTCTCTGACGATATTGATGAGGCTTGGGGCCAATTCAAAGACGTAATCTGCAAGCTCCTTTCTAAACACTGCCAAATCATGCAAAGAAGACTAACAAACAGACCTTGCTTGTTGACTCCACCCTTATAGAAGGAAGTTAACAAGAAGAGCAAACTATGGAAAAGATCCCACATTGATAAGACACTGGAATCCCTTAACAGCTACAAGTTGCAGTGAATGCCGGTCAAAATTCTCATTGCGAGAGATCACCGAGGCTTCGAAAAGGATCTGTTGAACCTTGCCATGATTAATCCCAAAATCCTTTACAGTTACATAAGGCAGAGCACGCAAAACAAGGATCCAATCCCACTATTTTGGACTGTCAAGGGCGCGGAAATCTCAGAGGACAGCGATAAGGCTGAAAATCTTTCTCAGTTCTTCCGGTTTGTCGTGACAACAGAACCTGCATTTTTTTCCACCCACTTGTGAAGACGAGGTTATGTTGATTATGTAAACAGTCCGCTTCACCGAAGAAATCATTCAGGATGAGTTAATAAACCTGAAAGAGTCGACCTCTCCAGGCCCCGATGCAATCCCGGCCAAGCTGTTGAAGGTTTTATACTCTGAAATGGCCAAACTGCTAAACTTACTCTTTCAGGGGTCGTTTGCTAATGGGTGTCTGCCCTCCGATTGGAAGACCGCCACCATCACTCCGCTATTCAAGAATGGAAGCCGAGTGTCTGCGAACAACTATAGACCGGTGAGCCTTACCTCCATCTGTTGTAAAATCATGGAAAACATAATCAAGAAAGCGCTGATGCAGTTCCTGGAGCGGTATCACCTCCACTCCGATGCCGAACATGGCTTTCGCAGTGGTAGGCTTTTTCTAACAAACCTACTCTTCTCACTTGAACACTGGACCAAAGCACGTGACGAAGTAAAAATGGTGTGTGCCATCTACATCGACTGCAAAAAGGACTTCGACAGCGTTCTTCACCAACGTCTCCTGCATAAACTGCGCAGCGTAGGAGTTCGTGGAAGCCTCCTTGTATGGATCCAGAACTTTTTGATTGAAGGTTCAAAAGTGTACAAGTCGGACGCCAGCAGTCCTCAGAAGTAACTGTGGTGAGTGGAGTCCCACAAGGTTCAGTTATAGGCCCCATATTATTCTTTGTTTTCCTCAATAACTGTGTCAGGGACCTTGACTGGGATGTCCTCCTGTTTGCTGACGAAATAAAACTGTGGAAAATTGTTGACAATACGACAGACGAAGACTGTATGCAAGTGAACTTGAACAAACTGGAGGACTGGTTAAAGCGCAGGCTTATGCATTTCAATGTAATTAAGTGTAGTTCTCTTCAAATATTCCGCTGTGGAGCCTCGAGCCGGAAAATTGACTTTCTAAATTTAACACCATTACCAACCAGTTAACAGTCAGAAGGACTTGGGTGTTTGGATTACATCGTCACTCAAACCAACACTGAGTTGCACTAAGGTGGCCAACTCAGCCATGTCTGTTGCAACTCATCAGGCGCACATTTATGGAATTTGATGAAGACAATTTCTCCAAAATATTTGGAAGCACGTAGAATGTGCCATACACGCATGGAAACCTTGGCCTGTCAAGGATAGTACTGTCTTTGAGAAGGTCCGGAGGCGGGCCACAAAAATGACTAAAGGCCTGCGAACGATAACCTATGAAAACAGACTATCGATCCTCAACCTCTTTTCCCTTTCCTACAGGCAACTACGAGGAGATCTCAAACTAACCTTTCGCATTAAGAATGGCCTAGACTTTTGCTTTATTCCCAATTATTTTTTCACTCTGACTAACATGACCACCTTGAGAGGTCACCCTTTAAAACTACGCACAGGAAAAGCAAGGGTCGATCGATGCAAGTAATTATTCAGTAACAGAATGGTTGTCACGTAGAACGCTCGTCCCGTGGATGCTGTTCTCTCTACTATCGTGAATTCCTTTAAGCGCAAACTCGACGCTATCAAACCTTTTAGTTCAATTGCATGTGATTATACTACTCACAATATATGGGTAGTGTTTTAATTGTATTTTATCGACTTACCAACGGCTACTTGTTTTTTCATGTCATTATGAAAAAATCTTTTCAATGTTCCTTATTTATCGATGTTTTCTTAGCCACTTTGTTACCAATAGGGAGCTCATAGGCGGTCGCCTATGTTCCCTGAACCAAACTGAAAAATATGTCTGAAAAATATGGGTCCACATCAATCAGCAGATGTCTGAATTTTAATGGGTGCACCAAACTACGGTCATTAGTTTAACCCCATCGTTCCTACGGGTATAGAGCAAATAAGGTGTTAAATGCTGCAGTTGCGTACTTAACCATACTCTATAATTGATTTCCTCAGAAGTAGTCATGGGAAGACTGCTATTTTGCTGGCGTCATTACAGCCGTATTCACAGACTTACCTTTCGTGATAAATTATTCGTGCTGTGCATTAAAAACCCAAACGTTTCATTGATATATAAACTGTAATGTTAGCGTCTGACTCTTCCTGTATTAGCATTGTAAATTTGTTGCTTGAATATTGTGAGGCAATCTTAGAAGCGTGAGGAATTAAAGTACATATCGCATTTTAGTCGGCCGTTTAATTTGAGTGATTAATTTGTAAAATACTCTTGCCAGTACAGATGACCTTAAAGCAAGTGATTATAATTGTCGGAATTCAAATATGCCAAAACATTTTGGTCAGTAATGGAAATAGGGAGACGTTAGATAACCTATTGAATATGAAAGTGAATTTTTTAAAATCAGAATCAGACCTATTAACTACAATAAATTGTGGTATAAATTTGATACTGGAAAAATATAACTTCGACTGCTATAGTCCGTTAAATCTATAAAAAAGTTGTTTTTGATTAGCCAATGGTCGCGAAGCGATACTCTCTAGACACGCTGAGGAAGGCGGATTGCACAGGAAGAAGTTCTTCGGGGAAAATGAACACTGATAAATGCATTCCAGAGAATAAGAAAAACCAAGTGAATATCGAAATCTTTCGACAGAGGCCGGTGCCAGGAGACATTGCAAGCGTAATGTTCAGGCCAGCTATGCCATTGGTGCAAACAACATCTAAACTCAACTTCCATTCAAGGCAGGCAGGTGGTGCGGTGGAATATATTTAGTGGTTAACGAAGCAGGTGATATTGTTTATGAATGGTTCTGATGGCATGCAATAGCTTCTGTAAACAAAGTTTGAAAAGGTAAAAATACCAGGATAAATTTTGCTGTAACTGTAAGTGGCTCTCGGGTTAGGGCAAGTAATTGGTAAAACACATAAGGAACGATCCCTGAACGTTGAAGTGGTGGCGCGAGGTCTAAGTCAGCATAGATGAAACCCGCCACCAGCCAATCAACGTAGGCGAAATCACTGATAGTTGGTACATCTCTTAAGGGGGACGAGAAAGTTAGCCTCCTAAAGGCCTTCATGAAGGACCGAATAAAAGACGTAAAGGTTGTGACAGGCCGACCAAGACCGTTTTAGATTCTATTCTAGAATTAGAAGGAAGCTCAACTACTGCTGATTTGGAAAACCTTACTAGAAAACACTGACCCAATGGTCTTTCAGCCGACTTGTGTCGATAGGCAACTTTCTAGTCATCAGCACACGTAAAGGGCTGAACATTTCTAAATAAATTCTGTACATCCTTGAAAAAAATTGCAAAATAAGAGTGGGCCAAACACGCTACCTGGAAAAAAAACTCTCCTCGCACGTGAGGGCTTGAAGATAACATTGGATATCTGAAATTTGTGGTGTAAGTAAGAAGATTTTCAATTGAGAAGTTTACCAAATAAGTCAAAAGAGGAACGTTTTAAGATAAGAAGAGAAAAAGCCTTACGAAAATTGAAATAGACTATATAAAGGGAAAAAGAATTTTGCTTAGATCGTAGAACACGATCAAAGAAAGAGAGTTGACAAGTGTCACAAGACCTTGTTTTGAGGAAACCGTTCTGTAGGAATTGTGTTTATTGGCCAAAATTCATCAAGTGACGTCGATGATTCGTGCTTAGGATGGGCAGAACGCGTAATTTATTCCAAGAAATGTATAAATTTCCACTTTTGAGAGCGAAATTAAATATATTATACAGAATGGATAAAAAATATCATTTGTATCCGCCTTCAAAATGCTGATTAGGACAGCATCTTGTTCCGGACTATGCACTGATGAAAAGTTCGAATGACGACAGTTAACACAGAAGGTAAAAGTTATGGTTTCATGGATGGTATCTTTACAAACCCAGATGGTCGGAAATTTAGCTATCGTTATTTTCAATAAATGCTCCGGACAAGATTAAGTCGTCGAATTTCCTGAATACTGAAGTCACATGAAACCAAGAAATACGTAACATTTAAGTAAGTTGCGGGATGAAATGCCTGTGAGAGAAAAATTGTCATCCCACTGATATTGGGGGTGAAGGACATAACCAGGGATTAAAGAGTACTTATATTTTAAACTAATTCGATGCCAGCAGGTCTCTTCAACTGCGGTAAATTTCAGATGCTCTAAGGGCAGAACTGAAAGTGCTTGTTTAACATAGAAACAGCTTCCCTCATTATGGCTTAGACAGTGCCTTACTGGTGCTAACCAAATATAAATTCTAAACAAAATTCTAAACAAAAGGCTGTCGAGCTGATAATTTCGAATATAATTATAACCTAGAAGAGAGAGTTCGCATGTGGATGCGGAAGGCATTTTAGTTTCTATAACCATAGCTGGACAGTGGACTATGGCAAGAGACTGAAGCAGGGGAATCTTACTAAGCAAGAATCTGACATTTCGAACGAACAGTTTAAGTGAGCAAGCTGGTACTTTTTTGAGTGAGGGCAGCTAAATCATCCAATGATTGACGGGCCACGGAATAAAGGGAATGGATGCATTTGGAGCCGTTACGAACAGTGTGGCTTTTGCAAATGCCATGTGGAAAAAAACATTGGAGGTGAATACACTATCTGCAGGTTTTTTTGTTTTTTGAAGACTAATTGCTAACCAGTCTCGAATTATTGGCGGGTAGAGAGTCAGCAACAAAAGGCTGAGAGAGAGCTCTAAAAGAAGTAGGAATATCGTTTTTCGATATCGGAATATGATGAATTGAAACAATGATACGCTTGTTGATAGTTGGTTCCAGAAATTATTTGAACTATATTTATGGACCAACGACATGCATTCGGATTTCATTTCCATTACAGCAACTTGAACAAAGGTTAAAACATTAGACAGCGAATGTGCCATCGGTGAATACCAACTCTTCCATCAATAATAACTATAGAAAAGGTGGAGGAATATCAATCTACTCAATAGCAATTGCATTGCATCTTAATGCAGAACTGTTTGCACATGTGATTGTGAAGCAGTTTGGTTAAAACTAAGGGGGCGTTGAGCATAGAATCTAGAATTCTTGACTATAGACAGACTGGTACATCAAACTCCATATGCTGATGAAACGAGGTTCTAAATAACTAAAAATATAGTTGAAAATCACGAGGTAACTATTGTCGGAAATTATAAAGCTCCATTGCTTGACTGGGAAAAGTTATCAGTAAAAGGTTCACTTTCATCCTTGGGCTCCAGATTATTAAAAATGACGACGAAGGTTGGTATTCCAAAGATAATCATAGAGGACCAAAGGGCGAATCGTCTGGATCTCGTTCTCTCAAAGGACCCAACTGATTTAGATGAATTTATGTCAGTTGCCCCGATTGGTAAGAGGAGCTTCTTCTGCGATGAGAAGAGAATTATTTTTACTAAACAGGCAAAAGATTCACAGTGGAAGTCTGGAAGTCAATTGAAACATTCTGAATGGAGTTATAAGCGCATCCTGCATCACAACTGCCCGATTAAAAAGTCCAAAAGGCCAACCGTCATGTTTGATAACAGCGAGATTTGAAGATACAGATAAACAGAAATTACACACTCGGGAAAGGTTATGTAACAAAAGCTCAACCCTTGCATTACGAAGAAATTCCCGGAAGTGAAAATAGATAAGGTCAAGTGTCTGCTGACCGCGATCGATGTATGAAGCAAAAATGATTGAACGGACCGTAGATAAGCCCGAATTGCTCCTAAGCTACATCAACTGTAGGGTACGGAATAAGGAGACTGACACAGTGTGATAATTGACAACAATGAAGACATTACTGAAAATCAAGATAAGGCAGTATAACTTAATCAGTTTTTCGCGTCCATTTTCACAGATGAAGTGGATTTTAACCGGACAAACTTCCATACAGGGAGTGACGCCGCAGTAATGGATGGCCTCGAATTCCGAGAAATTGTGACGTAATAATGTCTTCGCTTAACGAACCTTATTCTCCGGGTCCGGATGAAATACCAGTTAATATTCTACAATAGCTTGCTAACGTACTTTCCAGACTGCTTTCACATATTGTCCAGTCGTCCTTTGTTCGAGACATCTACCCCTGCGAAAGGAATGCAGCAAATGAAATGACGGGGCTCTCTGGGCCTTAAATATACAATTTATTTATTTATTTATATACCCCTTACACAAGCGTGGGATCAGAACCAGCGCGAAAAATATCGACCAGTCAGCCTAACATGGATTTTTGCAAAGTTATGGAAAGGATCCTAAATAGGCTACTATGAAGTTTACCGAAGAATCAGACTTTCTTAACGTTGCCTTATATGGATTTGACGACACAGCTCCTGTTAGTCCAATATGTCATATTCAAGGGAGTAGTGATTCAGGTCATTAGATGAAGGCACCAGCGTAAATATCGTCAACATCGACTTTAAAAACGCATTCGCTAGTTTTCCAGGCCGCCCTTTACCCTACAAGGTCCAAGAATCCGGAATAAGGGTGAAGTTACTAAATCGTATATAAGACTGATAGGCTGATTTCAGTCTGTGTGGATTGGCAATACGAAATCAATTTCAGTGCCGGTTGTGAATGTTGTATCTCAAAGCTCCGTTCTTGGGCCATTTATTTTCTTAATCTATGTCAATAACTGTATGAGTGGACTGAATTGCAAGGGAATCACGCTTGCAGATAACAGTTAAGTATGGCAAGTGATCAGATGGAAGAATGATAAACAGACCCCAAAAGAAGGTTTTAACCATTCAAATGAACGTTTGGATAAATGTTTGATGATGCTCGGCCTTTAAAGTTTTGATTTACAGCTGCTCACAATTACCAAGGAGTGAGTCAATGAAGATACTCATCAAAACTTCCTGAGTGAAGCGTGTCTGTCGATAAAAACTGAACAATCAGACCTTGGAATCAACATTTCATCCTCCCCGAAGCCCTCGTCTCATTCCCTCAGGCTGGCCAAAAAGGCAACCGAAGTTCTTATTACCATTGAACTCACCTGAGTTGCGCCCTGCAGTTTTATGATTTCAATGGATTGACTACAATAACAAATCTGCGTGTAGCCTCCCTCAAACTCGTTTTCGAAGTGAGTTGTCAGTGACTTGAAATGACTTCCAGAGTACGTTATCATGGCGTATACAACGAGGTTTATTTACGCGAAAGATAATTTTCAGCCAGTCAGAAAAGCACTGTCACACGAAAAAAACGCTTTGCTCATACCTGGAATGAAGGATGATCTGCTTTATTTCACGTTATAATTTATCCTTCCGGGGGCCTGTGATTTAAACCGCACTTTTATTTTATTTATTTATTGCCAGTTTGCAGGCAAGTTCAAAAAAATATATACAGTAGAGGGTCAAGCTGACAGTGAAAAAACTCCTGATCGTTTTTTCAGGTGTTTTAAGGAGAAAAAACTGCCGCTTATTGAGTAATAAAAGTTCAGAACAGGGACGCATTAACACAGTTGCCCGGTGAGGAACTTCTCCATTCAGTGTTACGCATCCGGTATTCTGCCCCAGAATGTATGTCGGCGAGCGGCTGTTCGCTATGGACTGAGAAATTAGCCGATTGAGGTCTGCAGAGCCAGTAATATTGCCCTCAGCATGAAGTCCGGCACAGGATTCAGAATCCGTGAACGCCATCAGAACCGAAGAGATCTTTCACAGAGTCAGCACGAAAAAGTTTTGGAAGGTTTCCTGAATGTAGAAAACTAGTGACAGTTTGCGTAAACAAGGGATAGCTTTGCTGAATTTTAATATTTCTAGGTAGCTTATTCCAGGTTGCTATAGCGTTTACCGAAAAAATTGTCAGGGTGAATGCGGTACTCCCCATTTTATAGCGATATATTTATCATATCACCAGTCATCCAAACGATGAGTCATTCCGACGTACACATTCGGTCAACAGTCTAAAATTCTGCCATTTCTTTGGATACTAACCATCATCAGAATTCAATTCTGGATCATAAGATGCTGAGGACTTAAGTTCATTGACGCATTTTCCTGAGATTTTGTTTCATACGCCTAAGTGATCAAGAACGCATCATCTCGACGTTTCATTATCTCATTTTGAAATGCTTCTGCAGTATTACTCTACTCTACTACCTGACCTTATCTTCAAAAACAGTTTTTTCTCCTAACTTTCTATTCGCAAATGAAGGCCTATTGAATTCTGCCTCCATTTTTAAGGTAGGAGTTGTTTTTCACTGCCTATTTTTCTAGTTCACCATTTATTTAAAAACATCGCTAACTGTTGACCTAGCAGAACAATTTGTGTCTACTTTATAAAGTGATTGTACAATTTATCTGCACACATTGTCATAACTTTATTTCGTTACTAATGTTTGTTTAGACAGTGTCGTGCCGGTGCTAACCAAATATAAATTCTTAATTCTAAATAAGACGGATATTGTACTGTTTTTAATAGGGTATTCAAAGAAAATGCCATGTAACCTTGTTAGATTGAGCTATATGTTTACCTGACAAAGAAAACAACTAACTATTTTATTGTGCACGGATAGGGGTACCCTTATGGTAAAAAAGACACGAAAAATAAATTTTCGAGTAAAGTTTAGAACGAGACAGCACGCAGTATAGCCTTCATTGTGTGCGTGTTAGTAGGCCTTCTGATATGAAAACGGTTTAATTACGCTTAATTTATTTTTATTAAGACTAAATATAGGCGGACGCATTTGAAATCTCTATTGGTTATTAAGTGGCTAAGAAAAAGCATCGATATATGAAGAGGATTTGAAAAGTCATTCCTTGTAGAATGCAGACCGATAGCTATCGGAACGCATGAGTCTCGTTCTGCCTTGAGCCTCACTCTCGAACCCCGCCAGCAGCCGCATTGTGATGGACTATGCAGTCAGCAAGGTCGCATCTCGATGATGATCTCGTGACCTCTACTGTCCCCTCTTCGTTTCGACCATGTTGTCGACGATGAGTTCGTCCTCTCTCACCTCCACTGGTGTTTATAAACAGTAGCTCTGACTGCTATATTATCTCTTACCCCACAAGGAGCGTTCCGAACCTTCATACGTTGTCAGCAACATCATAATACTATCCCATTGCATTTAGATATTAATTTTTTAGTGAAGCAGTTTTTCTCCTATTTTTTTTAAAAAATGGCGGCACGCCGAACTCCGTCTCCGATTTAACCCTAGGAGTTTTTTTACTGCTTCTTTTCCAGTTCACCGTATATGCCAAAGATTGTTGACTTTTGTTTTAAAATTGGCAAAGCGTTTTGAATCGGATATGTTTACCATACTTCTCATTTCTGCTGTTCATATGGATGCTCACATAGTGCAGCAATTATCCACTTTGTATTTATAAATCACGGTACTATGTTTGTAATGATGGGGCCCTCTGGGCCTTAAATATACAATTTATTTATTTATTTATTAAACGTAGTAGAAGAGGCAGATGCGAGATGCCAACAAAGACAAAGGAGACTGGAATGGTCACTTCTGGCTCATGAACTGTAATCAGCCAGTCATTCCCAACCCCAGATGGTGCCCCACCCAAAGTTCGAAACCACGAACCGGTTTTCTTGCTGGTTTAGATCTAAACCGTCAAGACATCGAGCCCGTGGCTTAATGGTTAGAGCTTTGGGCTTCTAATAAATGGGTCGTGGGTTAGAGCCTCGGGTGTGATACCACCTGGGGTTGAGTATGATTGGCAGATTACGGCTTATGAGCTAGGATGGGCTATTCCAGCAGACTTTGTCTTTGATGGCATTTTATAACAATTCGAAAAGAGTTTTTTTACATATTTGCGTGCAAAAGGCAAGCATAATACGAAATATAAAGGGCAACTCACTTACTGAGAGTAAGATAATTGCATGTAATTCCAATTGAAGTTGAGCACGCAGCTGGTGGGTAAGACGATTGCTGCATGCTTAGTTTGCACTTAAATGATTCACAGGGGTGTAGCTAACAATATCCACGGACAGTGTGTGCACGCTGCAACCAATCCACTACTCTGAGAAGTGCAGTTTAGTGGATTTAAGGGAAATAAAGTTACGCCCTTAAACTTAAAGTTCAAGTGAATTTAGACATAGAGTCATTAAGTGCGTTCGTTTTTTAAAAAATAAATTGTTACAGAGACCACTTGTTGCTGCAGCATATGACTGTCAGGACGATGTTTAAATTTCTTCACAGACTTTTGCACTTAAATCACCTTGGGCAGTTTGTTTCAAAGTTCCGTGACATGGTTATGAATAATATGTTCCCAAATATAACCATCCTACGGGCACAAGCAGATTGTACGTATGCATCGGGAGGTTAGTGGTAGAGGCGAGTTGAAAGAAATCATCACACAATTGTGCACATTGCAAGCCGTGCACGATAGGGAAAGTTTGTCTGAAGTCTCTGCGCAACTGCCTATACCTCAGAGAATAGATTTTAAGGTTATTTAGGTGGATCTTTTATGGTGATTCAACTTGAACTTATTTTTATTTTTATTGTTCATCTCTGTATCTTTTGGAGTAAGTTATAATCTTGTTGCAATCGGGGTCTCCAGGTCAGTATCGAATATTCAAATCATGCACGGAAGACTTTAGAAATACAATTATCATCGTAAACTAAAAATACCTACTTGATAGCATACAACAAAAAAATGCTGCTCTACCCACCCTGCAACATTGTGCAGAAGGCTGTAGCTTGCCTGTCATAAAAACGCCAAAGATCTTTCTGTGTTTCTTCTTCTTCTTCGTCTTCTTCTTCTTCTTCTGCTTCTTCTTCTTCTTCTTCTTCTTCTTCTTCTTCTTCTTCTTCTTCTTCTTCTTCTTCTTCTCGGAGTGGCATTCCGTTCAAATATTAGGGCCACATATCAGGAACCTGTTGACGTGTTCCCAGTTGCAGTACATAACATTTGTTCGAGTTGATGAACAGGAGCCATTTACGAGATGACTAGTCCAAATGACAAAGATTTTCTTGAAACTTGGCTTCGTCATCAGCAATATGGATGACTCTGCAGATTTTATATCGTTCGCAAACAACAATATCACAGTCCAATTTTTGTACAGAGTTATTAATGAACAAAAGAAATAGGGATATCCCAAGGACTAAACTTTGTGTGACGCCACTCTCTATGAATTGTGCTTTGATTACTGTTACCCTACAGAGAAAACTTGGGAACGACCACCAAGGAAATAATCGATCCATGTTAGAAGTTTCTTTCCGATACAAAAAACTCTCAACATCTACCAGAGCTGCTGATGCAAAACCCTGCAGAAGGCTTCCCAGAAATCAAATGTGGCCACAGGAAGAATTTCCTTTTCATCAAGCATTCTTGTTAAGCTTTATATTGTATAAAGGAATATTTTTACACAAGATCTTCTCCTACGGAATCCATCCTGTGGATATGCAGAAGACGTTTGCCCAAACGGTCGTCCGACGGAAAATCTTCTCGCCATTTGTCATTAGAGCCTGGACTGGACTCCCTCCTGCTTACCTTCTTTCAAATTCGGTTACAAAATTGCATTAAGTCTGCATGCTAATATTATAAGAAAATACTGTACAAATGAACAGGATTTAGCCATTGGTCGCAATTTTTGTCTGGTTTACGCATGCCGATGAATTTTACAATTTCCAGAATTACCGCTGAAAAATGGATAGTATCGATTTTTCTGATCTGTTTAATGAACTCAAGGAGGAAAACCTTTTCCCTAAATACAGTTACTTAAACTGCTGGAGCGGTTTGTTTGTAACAGGTGTCAAATAATGCCCTTCAGTTGATCTGTTGATTACAGCGGCTTCGAAAACAACAGGTTCATAACTGGATGACAAAGAAGGCATATGTTCAATACAATTCAATTTATTGAGGGAAATAGGCATGCGACTTTGAGTGCAGTATTTGAAACGTAAATTATGTGCATTGTACAAAAAAACCAGGTGGGTTTTCAATTTAATTCAATACAATTCAATTTACTGAGAGAAATAGGCATGGGCCTTTGAGTTCCCTATTTGTAACGTAAAATTAAGTGCGGTATGCAGAGAAACCGTGTGGGTTGCAAAGATACAAAATACAGTCATAAAATATGACCAGAACTGCGTGACTCTCGAGGGTTAAAGTAAATTCCTTTTCGCTCAGGCTCGTTTTGGAACATAAAACTGTCAAGTTTCCTTTTAAAGCAGTGTACAGAGAAACCAGGTGGGTTGCAATAGTGCAAGGACGATCATAAAATATGACAATTGGGGAGTGAGTCCCGAGGGTAAAGTTAAATCCCTCATTGCTTTGGCATATTTTTGAAGGTTATGTCAAGTTTCTTTTTAAAGCTTTCCATCAATTGTGACATCAAACCATCTGCAGGTAGGGTATTCCAGGTTTGGACCACACTGACAGAGGAGAACAGCTAGGCAATAAAGCCATGCACTAGAATAACGAAACTTTCCTTTTGAACGCGCAGGGTTAGATGCGAACGGCACAAACCAAATAAAAAGTTGAAGTTTTCAGTTCAGTGGTAGTATTATTTTCTTGTTTGTTGACACAGTAATACCGCGCATTGCGATTATACATCCAGTATTCGATACTGCCGCGATGGCTGCGACGGTCGGGGGAACAGTTAAATCCTTGAGAGAGTTATTTGAAAATCATGAACGGGTGAGGAAAAATGGCATTGTTTCGCCACCAAACTATCCACAGATTAACACACACGCAACCGCAGAGGGTTTTGAGTGCTGTCATAATTCCAATATGCGGCCGTCAAAAGCTGTTCAAGACATTCCCGTGAACGATAGTCAGGATACTTCGTGTTTGTGTTTAAATAAAGAAAATTCTGAAACGTGTTATAACAATCGGCTCTCCAATGTCCTTTTGACTCGCAACCGAAGTCTGTCGGTGGATAATGTAAGTGATCAGCCAGCTAGGCGTCAACAGCCGCCTCCAGTCAAAAAGAAGCCAAAAATTGCCCGCAATCCTATAGAAAATGGTTCAACTTACTCATTCAGCCGTCCTGATGGTGCTGATTCGGTCGCGAGTGTTACCGTGACGGCTGCTTTTCAACCAGCTACGACGTGGAATGCCTCTATTGCATCTTCTTCGGGTGTCTCCTCCGAAAGCGCAGATAGTACACAAGAGTGCACGGGAACGGCCTCATATAATTTAAGTTCTGTCCATTATGCAGCTCCCGAGGATCTTAACAGGGTTTCTTTAAGTCGGAACAATATTATATTCTCAACGAATCTTCCATCAGCCACATTGTCTGCCTTCTTGCCAGGTGGATCTATCAGGGGGACGTCAAACTCAAAAGTTCAATCTGTTGAGAATATACCGTTTAGCAACACAATCCTGGCCCCACCAGTCAGCAAAAAGACTACTGCTACACCCATAAATAAGAGTGAAAATGTTGAGACCCGAAAACCTAAAAAGCCCCCACCAGTTCCGAAGAAGCCGTTCTCGGTGCGAAGTGGAAGTGCCGCTTCTGTAAGTTCTCAACCTCAGTACCCTTATGACAACGAACTCGAAGAAAAATTTGGTGTCAAAACGAAAACTGGTTCTTATGAATATACTGAAGCTTGGGCCGCTCTTCATGGTCTAGTCTGCAATCCAAAAAAGGAAGCACACAAAAAAATCTGTTAAGACAAAGAATAGTGTTTCTGCAGAGAACAATACAAGCAGTGAAGCTCAGCGGCACATTAGCGTTAATTCCGACAGTGATTTGGCATCCACAACGTCGTCTACTCGCGCTTTATCTTTACGATCAATCTTGAAAAAGAAACCCAGTACAGGCCAACGCGTAAGTGAATAGTTGCTTTTAAATTCAATCACATTTACCAACGCAGTCGTATTTTTCTAGTTCTAATTCGTGTTTAACAAACTTGCATGGTTTTATTATTTTTGAAGATAGCACAATTGCTTTTATGAGAAGCAGTTTTTATCGGTTTGATAAGGATAAATAGGCATTCCGCAATACCTAGAGTAATTTCTTCTTACGTTCAAAACACTTTGTTACTGTGGTCATATAAATCCTGTGTCCTGTTCGTCTATACAATCTTGAAATACCGTCCACTCATATTCATCATGAAGTTGTTACATTATTAGAGTAACACACGCGTCCTCTCACCTCCAGAAGTTCTTAAACGTATAAGTTTCTGTTGTTTGCTGTTCGGTCATTCAACTTGTATGACAGTATATTTCACTGGAAAATTCGTCCGTTTTTAGAGTAACAAGAGCATATCGTTCAAAGATGATGATGAATTAACAACGAATTTCAACTACCCATCAGAGAGAAGCCTGAGTGAAGACAGCTTCGAAATGTCTCGCCTTCATTTTTATGACAGCGATTTGGGGTCTGATGAGGAATTTGTCGTAAATGTTGGTCACAAGTACTGGGAAAATCCGCCCAGTTCATCGTGTAGCACTCTCGTATCCGACAAAGACACCGTGAAATCTTCTAGCACTCTTCGAGGGAGGTCTTCATCTCGCGGTGTCCGTCCTGGCTCTCCTACGCTTGAAATCGGAAGTTCGGCAAGCAATTATTCTGGCTGTAAGTATCAAATTCCTATCCATGCAGTCTGAAGATTTATGCCTGACCTTCAACCTAAATTTATGCCGTTACTACAGCTCCAGTCGTGTTAATGCGATAGAACGTGCTTTGCCATCCATATTGGAAAATAGTCTACCACCAGCGTCGTCTATTTTTGTAGTTCATTTATGTATATTTCTTGATATCGAATACTGACCTTACTCCACCGAAATACGAATCTCTTTCCGGTCCCTATAAACCTTCAGATCATTAACGTTAATTAAATTTCTGTGGATACTCTGAATCATACAGCGAGCGCAACGTTCATGTTATATCACAGCAATAGCATAAGATCTCAACACCGGTGGATGGTTACTACGTAAAAGTTAGTTTATCTTAACTCTATTGATGAAAATTAATTTAAGTAGCGATTAATTTAACCTTATGCTACAAATAGCTAATGGGAGTATTCATGTATCCGACCCGATGGTGTGCCCGTTCATCAAAAGGGCGTTTTCCAAATGATTTCCGCTCTTACCTACATAAGAATTTTGCATTGTGTCAAGTGAACATGAATTTTTGTAAAATAGCGGGTAATATTGTAAAAAATGCGCTCCCTCATTTGCGGGGCCCCTGCCTTTATACTCCGTTGTAGCACAGAATAGCAATCAACATGCTTTAAAGGGATTAAAGTAGCATTTATGAATAATCTGGAATTGCAAATTCAATCATGATTGTTTTTGGTGGTTTAACCATCTGTGTAACCCTTGAAATGTCTAGACACATTTACCGATAATGAATAACGTTGACCTTAAACTTAATTGAACTGAGCTTGGTATTTAGCGTCTTATAAAGTTTACGTTCGGAATGTACTAAATAAATTCCCTTTTCTAATCAAGTACGCGATGCTTATAGTCGTTCTGCCCTCGTCGTCCGTCAACCATTAAGCGTTGGTTCTCTAGTATTTTTTTCTTCTTTGAGTAGCTGGACCAACTTTCAACTCATATGTTTAGTCTTGGCGACGGCTTTAATCCTTTTTAAACTGCATCATTTGGCCTGTCGATTTTGGTGCGCCTTACGTTTAAATTTTCCGAGGTTTAAGACCATGATGGCAACAAGAAAAATTAATCGGACTGCGTGGGCTTATAATTCAGGAATAACAACAGTTTTTATTTTTTGCTGCATCACAGCTTTATTGAGCGTTTACTCAAATAAGTAGCTACGTATTCTTTAATCCACTTACCGGCACCTGTGAGGTTACCAATCTCGCTACAGCTGAGACTGAATAAACTATTACCCCAGCTTTTTACCTTTTGGATATTCGTAATATCGATTTCAGGGAGTTTGTATTGCGCATGATAATGTTGTATTTCTGTACAAAGCAAAGGCCGTTAAACCTATCATTTTATGTTTCAATGACGCGTTTACTTTAAAGTAGATTAAAGCATTAAACAGCTTATGGAAATGACGCAAGTTTTTTAAATGAAGTTTGACATCACTTACAGTTATATTTTTGCCCCCCCGCTGTAGCCTTTTCATCTATTCAGACCAAAAATAACTCAATGGGTTGTCATAGATTGTCTTACTACTACGGAATGGTCCGCTTTTCAGTGACCTGATAATTAAAAAAGAAGAATTATCGCTCTTCGACTCCGCGTTAAAGTTAAGCACCATTCGTTTCAATACAACGGCTCTTTTGCTGCTACACACGAACAAGCTCTTTGCAGGATTTATTTGACAGTGAACAGATTCATCCTCAAACACGTCGTCAGCGGAGGCGCTGGGGTTCATTTTTTTATTGGATACAGTTGTAACATCACTCAATTATCCTAAGCGTTCATGCTTGGCGCGGGTGAATGACACCCGCGTAAAGTCATCAGCCATTACATAAAAAGTTACCGAACCCAAATTTGACTAATGCCTCTACTCGTCAAGAGTGTTTGGAAATTCGCTACAACCTTTTTGCTATGCTGAGCTGGAGTACCACACAGTCTTATGTTGAACAGCTGACGCCAAGTAATGCGATCGAACGACTCTCTGCCACCGCAAGAAATATCCAGAATCATTCGTTGGGTCTGGCACAATTGCGGATAAATCAGCATCATTGGCGCGCATATCCGGACACATCAGTAGTGCAAAGGAATGGCACCAAATTAAGCCGTGTATCACATTATTTACTAATGTGGATGCGGGAAAATGAATAAAAGTAATTGGACAAATCTTTGATAGTAGGATGAACAACAATCATTTTCTGGTGCAAATATTTGTGCGTTTATGCAATAATCCCACACCTAACTTTTATGTCTTCCTATTATCTAACTCGTCCATGTAAAATATAGTAAAATAACAAATATTCACTTTTAGCCTATCTGTCAGAAGGCGGAAGATTTACGACCGTTTCAACGCCTTTTATCGGTGCTCATATTCTTCCCTTTTCCGCATTCTGGCGCAGTTATATAGAAATGATAGCGTTAATTTTCGTAGTATCTCCTGCACCCTTTTCCTTGGCTTTACAAATGGCAGCCTTCTCAATCATCATATGCGGCTAAGGCAGTTGGCAGCGCTTTTGTCGTGCCAACATAATCTACCTGAGCCTCTTCTCACATAGTTTGTGCTCAGTTTGAACATAAGGACGTGATGCCTCCCTCCCAACTAACACTTTCGGTGTGAAAGACATGTGCTTACATGACTTGGATTTCACTGTCAACTTTCGCACATCTGATTCATTTGAGGTGCCTCCAAATACTCTGCTTTGACGGCAAAACGCATGACCATCGTTCAGTCTGATTTTTTTATGTTGATAGCAGCCATATACTTGTCGTCTAAACTGAGAACTTTTTCGGTTTACAACAACCAGAGCGTTATCTATTACGATTATAAAATCGGTGAGAAAAGCCACCTCAGCCACTGCGCCTGATCTCTTCACCAAACTACGAAAAAAGGGGTCGATTCTGCGGATTCATTCATCATCCCGACTCAGCGCATTCCTCACTATAATTAAATCGATGAGTTGGACTCTATTAGAATGAGCTAAAGGTAGCGTTTTGAAAGGGGGTGGAGTGATATTTTATCTCACTTGCGGCAGTTGGATTACAAATTTTGAGATTTAGGTCTATTGAATTCTAGGCAGTGAATTCACCCTGCAGAATTGACTGGCTGTTCTGCTAGTCTTGCGGCAAAAAAGAGGTTGTTCCGCTCGCTCTATAACTGACAGTTAGCTCGTATTTGTTGCTTCACAAAGCTTTGCGCAGCCAGCAAACCCCCGCGACCGCTTTGACCGGTGGCAGACCAGGGGTGTTTTCCAATGAGAAGTCTGGTTTAGGCCACAGCGCTAGACCATTCGTTTTGTCCTATGTGTAGGAATGGTGTCTTTCTAAAGTATGAAAATCCTGTGGAGAGGACGCCGTTACTCCCGTATGCCGTTTCAGGCTAGTTCAAATAATTTCCCCACCAAAGTTCGTGGGTCATAGTGAAATTCGGTAACGGCCTGAGCTATAGGGAGCGACACCTTTCCCCATCATGTGGCGGGATAGAAAGGCATTCGTAAAAACATTCTGGTACTCAACCCGTGTGCAAGCTTACTGTGTCCTATGGACATCTGCACGCGGTCGAACCACTCGAAACCACAAGTCTGTACCGATCTTGTCCTTCCCATTTGACTGAATTTTCCAGTCTCGAAACCGGGAATAACTTATTTTAAGGATTTTCCGGTGGCTCATGCTCCAGAGTGGATGACTGGCGGCAAGAGATCGGACTCATTACCATGTGAGTGTCGGCGCGCTCAGTGATTTCTGCTTTTCTGAACATGAGCAGTCAATTTACGTTAGTGCAGGTTTCACCTTGATGAGCCGTCAAAAGGAAGAGCACTGCTAGGGGCGTTTTCACACTTAAAAATGACTTTACCAAGAAACTCCCGTTGTTTCCGCCTCGGAATCAACCACTACTGGCTTATTGGACCCCTTCCACACAGTACTACGTTCGTAGAACATCAAGGATCTTTACTCACCTTCCATCTGTACCGATGGCAGTCAGCTTCATTGTCCAAGTGAAATTCAAAGCCCAAGTAGGCAGCGATTATGAGAACTGGGAGTGCAACGGTACCGGACCCCTTCTGCTGAGGGCATAAGCTAAGCGCATTCTCCGCACCAACGCCATCTTTCGGCTTTCGCATTCTCAGTAAACAAGATGGATGCACGCTCGATCTAATTAATTATAACTGCTGGATTGCGCGCTCGTTAGGAGAGGTGATTGCCGTGACGTGCTAGGAGCAAAGAGTTGATCGATTTGGCTAATGCTGCCCTGACCACCGCATGATCATCCCTTAAATGAAGCTGTAAACCCAACCGTGGAGGCGACGTCAATTGAAGAAGTTACCAATGCGTTTGAACAGGCAGCATTGAAGCCACCTATAGGCAGACGCGAACTCGCCAGTAGAATGAACAACAACCTGAATCGCCTTCAACTCCTGGAATTTGTGGACAGTGAGCATCATTAGCAGTGGCTGTGGGATGTCACACACAGTATTGCAACTTTTTCGATAGGATCTGCACGCCGAAAACATCAGAACCGCTGTTATTAGAACAGTAACGAAATTCGATGCCTAATACCGGAAAAAAGGCAACTCCAAAATGCCGTACATGAGCAACATCGCATAAGTAATCTAGGCTTTATTCCTACAATGTCACCTAGTACAACAGAGAAGTTGAGACAAGTTCAAAATAATTGGTAGACTACCAAGTACGCACAGAACATGGTGAAGTTAATGAGTCATTCTCGACTCTCGATGCAGTGTTCGGCTTCCAACCCATCGGAAGTGCTCCGGATCCCAGCCCTACTTGCTGAGCAATTGTAGGTTCTGGAGCGTCCTCAACCGACCGCCCGCAAAGCGTGAAGAAATCATTGGAACTCAATGACGGCCTTGATCATCTGCTCTCCCGGCCAGGAGCATTTATGATAACTCAGCAGATGTCCAACAACAAAGCCCCGGATAAAAAGTCACTTCCGACAAATATTCACACATGTTACTGTTCTCAAGATACTACGAAAGCTAAGCGAGTAAAGTAACCCGCTTTTACATAAGCTGTCTTTGACAGGTGTTAATATGGTAAAGAAAGGAACGGATTCCTGGCTTCTGAATACTGGAGTCGAACGTCGTGTTGGGCACCTACGCCATGTTGAAGCAAACCCAAATGCTATGGGGTGATTGCTTTGTGAGGATGACTGTTGAACAGATTTCTAAAGTACGTTTATATAGGGACGTTGGTACTAAACTACAGGCAACTCAAACAAAATTTACATTACAAGGCCACACTGAGTACCTTCCTTGAGTACCTCCACACTAATTCATGGGCGTGGAAAGTGCTTACGACAGTTCGACCGTCGATTTGACGAGGTCCACTGTATGCTCCACACCAGGTGGTGCAGGGACGGTGACTTGCGCGTGAATTAGTTTTAAGTGATAGTAGCCTTGCGCTATAGCTACCGCACTCTCTCCTCCTCCCCCACCTGAGCCCGGTGTCAAGGCAGAGTCAAGAAGACCGGAGATGGGAGAGGGCGCAGGTGGCTGGCGCGGCCAGAGCCGCCCCTGGGCGTGCCACCACACCTGGCTCGGATCCCACGGAGTGGGAGTGCCATAAAGGCCACGTTAAGAAGGAGCCATTGCAACCTGACTCTCAGTCCGCCAGTCAGCCACTCCACACAAAACCACACATTGGGCTGACCACGAGGTTCAAGTTATCCCGTCAGTTGGCAACCTTCCAAGCCACGGCTTTTAGCGCACCGTGATAGTTTCAAGCACGTCAGATTGTTTATAGTGAGGAAAATACGCTGAGCTCTCGACCTCACTGTCTCCCCCACCCCCGCAATCAGACCACTGTCCGAGCCGGTCAGTTGTCTGATGCGGAAAGCAAGCAGCTGCTGGTGACCTCGTCTACGTGTACTACGTACACGACCTGGCCCCCAAACACAAGCACCAGGATTTCACACAACAGGGGGTTGAACGGCTTACATCTCACATGTGTGAGATAGCCAGAGGTCACGTTAAGAAGGAGCCATCGCAGCCTGACTCTCAGTCCGCCAGTCAGACACTCCACACAAAACACACATTGGGCTGACCACGCGGTCCGAGTTATCCCGTCAGTCGGCAACCTTCCAAGCCACGGCTTTTAGCGCACTGTGATAGTTTCAAGCGCGTCAGATTGTTTATAGTGAGGAACATGCGCTGAGCTGTCGACCTCACTCTCTCCCCAACCCCCACCATCAGACACTGTCCGAGCCGTTCAGTTGCCTGATGTGGGAGTGGACGCATTGGCTGACGAATCGGCGTAACCGTCTTCGCGCGCCACAGCACGACCTGTCCCCATAACGCACACACCAGGATTCACAAGCTCAGGGGATATGGAGCAGCCATCGCCGTCTGACTCCCAGTCCACTGGTCAGCCACTCGACACACACAGCACATACACTGAGCCGATGGCTTGGTCTGGTGGAAGCGTCAGATTGGCAGACTTCCCAGTCACGGTTTGTAAGAAACCGTGATATACTCTGGTAAATGGTGATTGTGAGGGTGTTGTTGATGCATCGGTGTAGGTAGTGTTCACTGACGTAGCTTAGCCTCCGTCGGTTTACCGGAGGTTGTCGTGGAGGCGCATGTGTCCTAATAGGCCCATGCGGTGTGTAAATGTGCGGGAGCAGTGAGGGCAGTGAAGGCGGGCGCGTCGACTGTATGTCGGAGCCCCAGGCACTGGTACACCAGCCTCCGTGCGATGGATTCGCAGGTGACCGACCAGGCCGATGCGTGAGTTGAATGTGCGGGCGCAGTGTGGGCAGGAGAAATCGGTAGAGGCTGGGAGGATGTCATTCATGGTATTGGGGGTGGCAGGAGCGGAGAGTGTGCATGGTGCATCGGTGTTGTCGGCATTGTGGTGTATTCCGCTGTCATGGATGCGCATGTGACCGAATAGGCCCATGCGATGAGTGAATGCGCGAGGACAGTGAGGGCAGTGGAGGCGACGATCTCTGCTGTGTGATGGTGCTTCAGGGACTGGCTCACCGGTCTCTATACGATGTATTCAAAAGTGACCGGCCAGGCCGATGCGTGAGGTGAATGTGCGGTCGCATTGAGTACAGCTTAGGAGAGATTCCCCATCGCTGATGGTGGTGGTGGTGGTGGTGGTAGTGAAGGCGAAGGTGGTGGTGGTTGCGGTGGTGGGGGTAACAAGTGATGAGTAGATGGATGTGGTCTCTATGATGGTGGGAGTAATGGAATTGATGCCAGGAGTGAGGGTGTGGGTGTCAGAAGGAGGGTTGGCAGAATTTGACGTAGAAATTGGAATTGTCGGATTGTTGGTGCATTGCGTCCGAAGATGTCCAACCAGGCCGATTCGCGCACGGAAGATGCGTTGACAGCGCGGGCATGTTGGCAGGGCCTGGGCATTGGCGGTGTTGGTCCGGGGCGCTGGTGACTGTCGTGCCGCTCTTTGGCCTTGGCGGCGGCGATCCGGTTGGCCTCATAGATTGCTGAACCAGTCCTCACTGATCTTCTCCATGCCGGTCTATCCTGGGTGAGGTCCTCCCAGGTCGCCGAGTTGATTTGCAGTTGCTTCAGCGATTTTTTCAAAGTGTCCTTGTAGCGTCGTTTTTGACCTCCCTGCCGGCGAGAACCCGTAGCGACATCACTGTAGAAAAGTCGTTTGGGTAGTCGCTCGTCGTCCATTCTTACCAGGTGGCCGCTCCATCGCAGTTGCACTTGCCTCAGCATGGCATGAATGCTGAGGATTCCGGTCCGCTCCAGGACTCCCGTGTCCGGGATCCAGTCTTGCCATCTCAGCTTCAGTATTCTGCGGAGGCAGCTGAGATGAAAGCGATTCAGCTTCCTGGCTTGGTTCGAGTAGATGGTCCAGGTTTCCGCTCCGTAAAGGAGTGTCGACAAGACGACGGCCTTTTACATCTTCAGTTTGGTGTTCAGGTGAATACCGTGGCGATTCCACACGGAGGCCTGCAGCCGGCTGAAGGCCTGACTAGCTTTGGAGATCCGTTGGGCAAACTCATCATCGATTCTCGTGTTGCGCGACATCGTGCTTCCTAGATAAGCGAAGTTTTCCACGTTTTTGAGTTGAGCACCGTTGACATTGATTCGAGGAGCATTGTATTCCGCGCTGGGTGGCGGCTGGTGCATGACAACCGTTTTGGCTGTACTGATTGTTAATCCAAAATTGGCGCAGCCTTCGGCGAAAGGTCCATGCTCCTTTGCATGTCCTCCTCCGTCACGGTGTTAAGGGGCGCAGTCGTCCGCGAAGAGCAAGTCATGGACTGTAGTCGTAGACACGCGCGTTGGAGCCTGCATACGCTGACTGTTGAGAAGGTGCCCGTCAGTTCTGTAGGCGATGCGGATACCAGGTTGCTCATCACGGTAGGCGTCCATCAGCATAGCCGATAACATGAGACTGAAGAGGGTGGGGGCCAGTACGCAGCCCTGCTTCCTCCGTTGGTCACTGCGAACGCTTCGGATACCGTCCGTTGTCAGTGACGCGCGCCGTCATCCCGTCATGAAACTGACGCACCATGTGCGTGAACCGCTCAGGACAACCAAATTTCTGCATGACTTTCCACAGTCCGTCACGATTCACCGTGTCAAATGCTTTCGTTAGATCCACGAAGGTAGTGTATAGGTGAGTTCGCATCTCCTGACACTTCTCTTGTAGCTGGCGGGCGGCAAAGATCATATCGGTTGTCCCGCGGTGTCGGCGGAAGCCACATTGTCTTTCCGGGAGCAGGCCCTGCTCTAGATGGCCGTTAAGACGATTGAGAAGGATACGGGCGAAGATCTTCCCGGCGATGTTGAGCAACGAGATGCCTCTGTGATTATCACAGAGTTGCCGGTTCCCCTTCCGTTTGTAGAGATGGACGATGGTCGCGTCTTTGAAATCCTGAGGAACTTGTCCTTGGCGCCACATCTCCTGGAAGAGTGTTGTGAGTTCTGCCATCAGCCGGGGCCCACTGTGCTTGTAGACTTCCGGTGGGATTGCGTCGGATCCCGGTGCTTTACCGCTGGAAATCTGCTGCACGGCCCGGATGGTTTCTGGTAGGGAAGGCGGCAGATCCAGGTCATTGTTCGTGTCCACTTGAGGGAGCCGGTCAATGGCAGCAACGGAGATGGCTGATGAGCAATTAAGGACATTTCTGAAGTGCTCGGCCCAGCGCTTCAGAATTTGCGATTTCTCTGTCAGCAGTGTTGTGCCGTCAGAGCTGAGCAGCGGTGCGGACCCCTTGATACACGGGCCGTAGATGGCCTTGATGGCTTTGAAAAAGTTTTTCATTTCATTGCGGTCCGCATACCCCTGGATTTCCTCAGCCTTTCGGATCATCCAGGCATCCTGCATCTCCCGCAGCCGTTGTTGTAAAAGGCGCCGGCATCTGAAAAAGGCTGCTTTGGTGGCGTCAGTCCGAAGGTCAATGTAGGCTTTGTGTAGTCTATTCTTCTCCGCGAGTAAGTTGCTGATGTCGGCGTCATTGTCATCAAACCATTCCTGGTGTCGACGGTTTGCGCGTCCGAGTACATTGAGGGCGGTGGACTGGATGACATTTCGCAGTTGACACCATCGTGTCTCCACGGTAACGTTATCATATGGAGCATGCAGGTCCTCCAGTTTCTCGGTTATTTGGTTGCTGAAATCAAAACAGTGAGCAGGCAAATTTAATAAAAGAGTATTTAACTTACATGGCGGCCTCTTACCTTGGGGCCTTCGTCGGGGTTGCAGTCGGAGCCTCATCTGGGAGATGACGAGGCGGTGATCTGTCCAACCATCGGCATCGCAGATCGCCTTGGTTACCAGCACGTCCTGTCGATCTCGCCTCCGGACGAGAACATAGTCCAGCAGATGCCAGCGCCGCGACCGAGGGTGCATCCACGTGGCCTTCGCCCGCGTCGGAAGGCGGAAGAAGGTGTTGGACAGCAAGAGACGGTGTTCCGCACACGTGCGCAGAAGAAGGAGGCCGTTAGCGTTGCAGCTACCGAAACCGTGGGGACCCAGCACTCCCTGCCAGGCAGCGTGGTCCGTCCCGACGCGGGCATTGAAGTCACCAAGGACAATTAACTTGTCCTCTTTCGGCACAGTCGCCAGCAAGGCGGGCAGGTCCTCGTAGAATTTGTCCTTCGCCGCATCAGAGCTCGTCATTGGGGGAGCGTAGGCGCTGATGATGGTGGCGAACTGGTCTCCCCGAAGAGGCAGGCGGAGGCTCATCAGGCGATCATTGATACCCTGCGGCAGACAGTGCAGACGTCCCACGATGTCGTTACGGATGGCAAAGGCAACACGAGCGTCGCGTCGCTCTGCCTTTGGCCGGCCGCTCCAGAAGAAGGTATAGCCGGCCCCCACCTCCTCCAGCTGAACCTGTTCAGAGAATCGGGTCTCGCTGAGAGCAGCAATGTCCGCTTTGTAGCGCGCCAGTTCCCGAGCGACTAGCGCCGTCCTCCGTTCCGGCCGGTTGCTCCTAGGATTGTCTAAAAGGGAACGAACATTCCAGGCTGCTAGTGTGAGTGGACTCACCCGAGTAGCCTGGAGAGTATGGCGAGGGGGTTGGGGACGGGGGGTTACTTGTTTGTTTGAGTTTTACGACCGCGTAGTTTGCGATCTGCGAGCCGCGGCCGGCTGCAGAAGACGTGAGACCCAGCATTTTTTTCGGGCACATTTTCTAGCCCCTTCATCCGCGAGGAGGCAAGCAGTGCTATCCCTAAATAGGGCTGCTCGGAAATCCCAGACGGCAGCCGAACTCCAATATGGGTCACGGATTTGTTTTAGTGGGAGAACGACCCGAGTTAGTCTGGGCCGCCTACGGGGTTGCTGTCGCACCACCGTAGGACTTTTTGAGAGGGGGGAGGTGGGAAGTTCGGGAGTCAGACATACCGTGTGTGGAGGCACACACAACACCGGAGACCCTCACCTGGTTTAGCCCGCCGGTCGTGACGGTTGCCCGGGGTGTGGCCGTTGGGAAGAACCCAACTTCGAGGAGCCACAGGTGAGAGTTGGGTACCAGTTAGAGGCGGCCACAGGAGCATTCACCACCTGTACGAGACAAATGGAGCGACCAAATGCTATCTGTGTGGTGCTACCCCTAACGAGTACCCCTACACCCCAAAGTGCTTACACAGAACGGGCATAGCCTGCCTGCGTCACCCAATAGTGGAGGCGAGGATGAAAAAAATGCTTAAGGCCTGAGCGCCTAAATTGCCATCATTTACCATGTTCGTCCAATCTCTGACTTGTAGTTGCTTGACATTTTTAGACTCACGGCAGTGTTATTACTACCAACCAGCTCTCTATTCAACGAAACGCTGCTACCGCGAAGTAATTCCTGTAATCCGTTGCGCTTTAAAGTTACCTTTCCATCATCGTCTTTCCTGGAGGGACATCTCTGTCGTCAAAATTTGGACAACGCTAGAGAACCGAGGGCAGCCACCGACAGCATGGACTCGGTGCCGCTTTCTTGCTATCGCAATTGCTCATTAAAATTTCGTAATGACCTGAGTGAATCTATCACTGGGAGAACCAGTGGTTGCAGATCCGGTTAGCACCAGTCATTGACTTCTTTCGTTCATTGTTTCTCACGTTCAGCTACCGCATTTGATTATTCGGTCGTATGCACGTACATGACATCGATCAATATTGGTGATGATGGGCGAACCACAATGCCTGCTTTAGTGCATCTCTGTATCTCAGTTCTACGTTTGGATGAAGTCTGGCCATGTGACGTGAGAAACCAGCACCCGTGTAGCACGCCTAAGATGGAGACCCGTGTCGTGTCAACCACCGTGCCTTGTCGACCGCCAGGTTCGGCCAAGTTACTCGTTACTGGGAGAGTTGAGAGGCATTACCTCTGCATTACGTCCGCATTACCTTCCAGCATCTTGCTATAATAACCATGACGCTCTCGCAGTCCCCATGGCGCGGTAAAAGCTATGAATCCGAAATTTGCCAGCTAGCGGATTAACTTGACCCTTGATCAGACTGTAAATGGTTTCTTTCTTATGACATACCCCACTTACTTGAGCTTCGGACTCACGTGTAGCACTTGGTAGACTGTGACTGCACGTCGTGTCAAACTCTTCACTCAGTCTTAGTTCTCGTCGGCTTTATTCTTACAGCCAGGAACAGGACACAATTGAGAAAGAATAAGATTGATTGAGCTCGGATCAGGCGGTCTCCTCGTCACTATGATCATTCCCCCCTACTTAAAAACGATGCCTTTCCCCCGCCCGCAGTTTTGACTTCTTAGGTTGCCAGCCTACAAAAAGTCGGTGCTATTTAGAAATTAAGATCATTCTGCAGTAGATCTACCTTACTGTAACTTCTAGCACTCCCACTTACGTAGGTTCTAAAATCCCTCGAATTATACTTTGTGCGAGCATAATTAGGGACCAGGTGATATGTGGCGCGCGCAGGTAGATTTTTTAGCTTTGTCAACCTCTGCGCCCGCTCCCTCCAGTCTTTTTTGCTTCGTATTACCACCAGAGCGCAGCTGATGTGGGAAAAAAGAGTAGAGTAGGTACATCGCAGGTCACCGCTGCACCAATCGCACAAGACACTTGTGGTTCTAGCCTCTGGCGATGGAATCCTCGTGTGCTTGTATAATCCTTTCAGTTTTTCCCCCTCAGTCTAATAAACTATCAATTTTAAACTACGGTCTACATATACATACCGAAACTTGATACGAATATTTGTGCCGAAGCTCATCAACCAAAACAAAATAATTGCTTTATATTCCTTGATCTGCCACCAGACAGCTAGTGGCATATATTGGGATTGCATTATACACAATAATAGCAGCACAGGTACGTGTTTTGCTGATATTATGTCGTTGCTAGGGGTTCGGCTGATCATTCTGTCTTCCAGTACCCCGTGTTTTGCTCCCTGGTGGCAGGTAAATGAATATTACGCGGCTATCCCGCTGTCTGATGGACTTCGATCCAAATATTTATTTCAACTTTCGACCTGCGCATACAGACTGTAGTTTAAACTGACTTACTCCAAATGAGCTATTTATTTCTGAGGAAACTAAAAGCAGCGATTTCGAAACAATTATCTATCAGAAAGCTCACGGGGATGCTGTGGGGCCCCCGATGAGCCGAACCCCTCGCAGCTGCGCCATGCAGCGGCAGAATATCGGCAAAACACGTGCCTGGACATTGTAGCTTCGCTTTGCTGTGGAGCACACGATGAACATAGTCGAACTGTCATGCGAATTATTTCGAAATAATATCAGCATCTCTCTTCCTTATACAGCTTGTTGATAAACAATAGCAACCGTAACCTGCCCTGTCTAAATAACTTGCCAATTGACGTTTTGACACCTACATGAAAGTCGGGATTGGTGCCAACATGTTCCCTTGTCGAAATTGTTTTTCAAAGCGAATTAACAGTTGAACGGTCTTATTTGCTGTGCACCGAACTTTCGCTCTTAATCGCATATCTCGGCTTCGTTTTTTCAGTTTACTGTCATTAATGGTGCTCTCTTGGGATGAACATTAAGTAAAGGCTTTCAAACTTATCAGTGTAGTAGGTAATTTCAATGTGCGTGTTTGAAGTGTACGTGAATTTTTATGCCACATTTGTGGAGACCAGCTACTAGTTTCGATGCTGCACAAATTCCTTTGATCAACTTGGGTCAAAGGAATTATTCAAATCTGCCAAAATCCTATACCATTCATGGTCCTTGATTCAAACATAACTACATTTTCATGACAGCCCATTTTTTCTCGAAAGCTTTAAACTCAATACAGTCTGAATGGCTATCGTCTTGGCTCAACCATGCGTGTTAAGAGGTATGCGTTACGGATTGTAGCATGCTAAACAAATGACACGTCGTTTGTCACAATTTGAATAAACGATCAAACCTGAGAGTTTCTTCTGAAATTTCTGGGCCTACTTATTTTGTCTCCGTCATCGCTTTTCGCATTATACGTCACTCAGACCATATTCAACCAACATTTTGCGTCAGCAGGTGACAGGCGTTGCTGTGATCGATCGAAATCGAAGGACTGTTACTTTGATGCCAACTCAAATCAAACAGTTTTGGTTCCTATATTTCTTGACAGGTGACCTGCTTATTAAAATTGTGGACTATATTTGGTTTCGTTTGCGCAGAAACTGCATTTCATTATAATGCCAATGTAAGTGTAAGCTACAAGTTCAAATAGGTTCTTTGCCTATACGCTTTTACGTGATGCAGCTGCGCACGGTTCATCCCAACAGTGGGGCCTCGAACATTCCCGTGTGTGGCGTCTAGCATAACTATTATTTGGATGAATATGTTCAATAAAAGAATTGGGATGCCGACTGAGCAAGTTTGTTCAGGAATTTCTGAAGAACATTTACATCGCCAAGTATGTGGTTGTTTTCGGTCAGTGAGCTTTGGGGCACTTAATCTCTTCTTTATTAAGCTATACCAGGCACTGGAACTTGCCGCATAATGACTTTTGGGATCCGATAAAACTGGTAAAATGTTTCAATGACGGCATTTTTTACTTTCCACAAGCGTTTTTTGTTGACCTTTTGTTTCTTATGATGGAAAATCGTACCATTACAGATTTCTCAGAGGCCCTTGAATCGTTATGAAGGATTCGTGTTCGTTTTTTTTCTTAATGCCCGTCCATTTCGGTGGTTGCCGCACTATATAAATTCATATCCCGTTTCCCGTAACTATTTTAAGTAGCCTTTTTGACGACCCTTTACCCCTACTCTCGGTTGTTCATGCTACAGTTTCTCTGGCAAACCGCCTTCATTGATGTCTTTATATTCAGCCTTCAAGCGTTTCCTACCCGAGTCGCGACGTCCAAGGCTCAACGATTAACGCCATGCATCTTGAATGACCTGACTACTTGGTAGAATATATCTGACTGACTACATCCTCAGTAGATGGAGATTGGCCATGTCTCTGACCATGACTGGATGCGCTCCCAATTTCCTCCTGATAGGACACACCAGTCTCCGTGCTCAGCCAAATTAATCTGACCGAGGACCGAAACTGGCGTCTCCTTCTCTGTCCGTCTTTCCTCTGAGACGCTTAAAGTGTCCCAGACAAACCCTGATTACTTACTCAGATTTCATTGTCACAATTGGGTACTCCATTTTTTGCCTGTCTATGTATGCCACCAGCACCCCCGGCTCACCAAATTTTACCTGTGATAATATTTAGGTTGTTCATCCTGTCTCAATTTATCAGTCCCTATTTCTGCGTCCTATTCGGTTTGCCACTTATATTTTGTATTGGCGCCCGTGCTTTGGTCTACATAAAGCGCACTGACGAAGCTCCTTTCCTACGTATATGAACTTTGTACTGTGAAATAATTACTCGAAGATTTTATTTCCTTTTTTATATAGTGTTTCATCTGGCTCTTAGAATACAAACCAGCATCTGTGAAGAGTTTCGCGACACTGCATACACGACTTTTGGGACTGGGTCCCCACACTTCCGGCGGGACTTTAGAGAGGATTCATTCTACGTCCCTGCTTATGACTCTCCTATTTGTAGCTTGCACATAAGGGCTACCCGATTATGTTTCCTCCTAAGAGAGTTTCCGGCTGCTTTCATTATTTGGACGTTTACCCATCGCCAGAACCGCCTTTCTGTTTTTAAAGTACGTTTGTGCAAAACGGTGTCAGTCCCTTTCAGTGGTCTTCGTCCTTAGCTTTGTTGCAGCCTCTATGCGCCAAATGCCTAGAGCTCGTTCTCGTGATAGACGGTTGGCACCAGCTGAAAGTGTGTCGATAACTGGTTGGTGCAATTGATGTGCGCATATTTCGCCCCAACTCTGTCTCAGCAGCAAGATTTTAGCTGTGGAGGTACCGTTCCCCCACCCGCTCTTAGAGGTAGTGGACGTTCACAGAGTATAATTGAGGCAACAAAGGCTTGTCGAGGTCAGCAACTTTTCAGAAGTACCGTAAACATTAAAAGCGTTTGGTACATATCAATGGTTGTTTAGTCTTTCCTAACTGTTTCCCAGATTTCAGACATAGACGTACTTTGTCTTCGAAAATTACTGGTAGAACTAACAAGGAGTGCATTTTTAACTATCAGAACGTGCGGAAACGCGTGAATTTTTCCCTAGAGCGTCCCAGTACTATCTGTTTGGAGGACCATTGGCGCAAATTGCAGCTACCCTATCACCCTGTGAGTATGTTCCTAGTGATACACCCATTTATCTGCTCACAGTTTGCAAGTTTTAGTGGTCAACCATAAGGTCGCTGTAGTTACGATTTTCACAGCCCAGTTTCACCTATCAAATATTGAGGGGTGTAGGAAAATGTGACCTAAGATGAAAAATAAGTACTAATAAACGGATATAGAGTTTAACTAGAGCCCACGTTGCAAATTAGCCTAGTGGAGCTGATCACCCTTACTCTTTTTTCCTGAAGATGACTGTCATTTAATGGTTCCATTAAACTGAAGGCAGAAATCTTACCGTATGAGTTAGGTTCTATTTAAAAACATCTAATTCCAAGTTCGCGGCGGTCCTTGTCACCTTGTCGGGTAAGAGAAATAGGAACATCACCCTTCCCAAGGTAATGCAGTTTGCCTTGCGCGAAATCCCAGGAGACGCGAATTTTTCCGGGTCCAAAACCAACAATAACCCAAACATTCACCCTAGTCCTATACTTAACCCCAATGCCAACTCTAATGCTAACCCTGACCTTAGCACTTATTCCCCTGGAATGTAGCACAAGGCTTCCGAATAGGGGGGAGGGGGCGAGGTTCCTACTCGCGTGTATGGCCCATTGCCACATTTCGGCGTAATCACGTGGGCGTATAAAGTCTACGTCGATGGGCTTCTAGATGGAACTTCCAGCATCACTCTCTAACAAGATTATGCATACCTCTAAAGGCCGTCATCCAGTTGGTGAGATATCTTAGTTATAATGATTGCGTAGTGCCAACGACTCCTAGTGATTCTTAAACCCAGCCTATGAAATCATCGAAAAATAATGAAATTAAAAAATAATTGCAGCGATTATAAAGAATGTTGGCAGGTGCGAAAAGGGCAGTTCAAGATAGGGAAAATAAGAGGCTCGATCAACGAAACAGAAATGAATAGAAGCAACGAACTTTCAACGCTGCGATGGTTGTCGGATACAGTTACTTCTCAACCACACACCTCAAAAAATTAATAGTTACCCTGAACGATTTCGCATTCAGTGAGGTGCTTACTTGTTCGCTGGCATCTCAGCCGATAATTGTCACAATTTCACCACAATTGTTGGCGATTGCCATGATCCTTACTACGACTTTTAGTGCTCCAATATTGCCCTCGCAAGGAGTGTCCAGTATTTTGCCATCTCTTTGAGTACTTACTCTACCGTGACAAGGTCTGGTGGCGGAATAAGGGAGGGGAGAGTATCGCATTGATTGATGCATTGTACGTCGGAAGAGCATGACCAAAACAGCATGAGAATAACGCAGTTGGTACCACTTCAAAGGACATAGGGCAGAGATTGGATATGTTGTCATACACCGAAAACTGGATACATGGACTCCGGTAATATTGGAATGGCTGTAATTGAGGTTTTATTGTGGGTCGAAAGCAACTGACGTGTTGCTGTCAGCGGGAGGTAAAGGATAACGGATATATTTACTCCATCAGCTTATTTAAATGCATCGATAAAAAGGGAAGCACGCTATTTTAGCTAATGGATCTTGGGAGCTGCAAACGGACGGAAAATGAAAACGGAAGGCTTTAGTTAGGTATCCCAAGTGAACGAATTCCAGGCTCACATGACGAAACAAATTGAAGGAGAAGACACGAAAAATATACCATTAAATCTTAATCCCCTGATGGCCACGACTAAAGAATCAATTACCAAAGGTCACTGGTTCGAATCCCAGGTGGTCCACACTTGGGATTGGGTATGACTGGCTGATGACGGCTAATAAGCCAGAAATGGCCATTTCGGTCTCCCTTGTCTTTGTCGGTTCCACGTCATCAAAATATGCTACACGTCGCCGTGCGACCGCCTACGAGGGCTCTAAAGTGAGCTCCAGGGCACAACGGAACATACATGTCCCTTAAGCAGATCGGTGAGCCGCACACTATCATATATATATATATATCAAAGACATTATACCGTACTTCCGACATAGGTACTAGCTAAAAGCCCAGAAACGTGTTTCGCCGATGTTTCTGCTGCTGTGTGACACAGCAACGAGGGTTTCGGTTCCTCAGTGGGTCCCCCAGCGTTCTCTATGCGGTTTCTGGTTTATGGACTCCAGAGAATAATCGGGTAAATAATTTCTGAAATTATTAAGTGCAGGACATGCAGTCAGGTGATTCGGACATGACTTTTTAGGGTCAGACCCGAAATTTCATTGAACATTTGGGTCGAAGACAATCAACCACTGTGGAATAACCACGTAATGCCCATTCTACAAACAAGTAGTACTACAAGTAGTAGGAATCTTATATGGCAAAGACATTCCGAATCACCTGACTCCATGTCCTGCACTTAATAATTTCAGAAATTATTTACCCGATTATTCTCTGGAGTCCATATACCAGAAACCACATAGAGAACGCTGGGGACACACTGAGGAGCCGAACCCCTCGTTGCTGTGTCACACAGAATCAGAAACATCGGCGAAACAAGTGTCTGGGCTTTAGCTAGTACCTATGTCGGAAGTACGGTATAATGTCTTTGCCATATAAGATTCATACTACTTGTAGTACTACTTGTTTGTAGAATGGGCATTACGTGTTTATTCCACAGTGGTTGATTGTCTTCGACCCAAATGTTCATTGAAATTTCGGGTCTGACACTAAAACGTCATGTCCGAATCACCTGACTCCATGTCCTGCACTTAATAATTTCAGAAATTATTTACCCCGATTATTCTCTGGAGTCCATATACCAGAAACCGCATAGAGAACGCTGGGGGACCCACTGAGGAGCCGAACCCCTCGTTGCTGTGTCACACAGCAGCAGAAACATCGGCGAAACACGTGTCTGGGCTTTAACTAGTACCTATGTCGGAAGTACGGTATAATGTCTTTGCCATATACGATTCATACTACTTGTAGTACTACTTGTTTGTAGAATGGGCATTACGTGGTTATTCAACAGTGGTTGATTGTCTTCGATCCAAATGTTCATTGAAATTTCGGGTCTGACCCTAAAAAGTCATGTCCGAATCACCTGACTCCATGTCCTGCACTTAATGATTTCAGAAATTATTTACCCGATTATTCTCTGGAGTCCATATACCAAAAACCGCATAGAGAACGCTGGGGGACCCACTGAGGAACCGAACCCCTCGTTGCTGTGTCACACAGCAGCAGAAACATCGGCGAAACACGTGTCTGGGCTTTTAGCTAGTACCTATGTTGGAAGTACGGTATAATGTCTTTGCCATATAAGATTCATACTACTTCTAGTACTACTTGTTTGTAGAATGGGCATTACGTGGTTATTCCACAGTGGTTGATTGTCTTCGACCCAAATGTTCATTGAAATTTCGGGTCTGACCCTAAAAAGTCATGTCCGAATCACCTGACTCCATGTCCTGCACTTAATAATTTCAGAAATTATTTACCCCGATTATTCTCTGGAGTCCATATACCAGAAACCGCATAGCGAACGCTGGGGGACCCACTGAGGAGCCGAACCCCTCGTTGCTGTGTCACACAGCAACAGAAACATCGGCGAAAACACGTGTCTGGGCTTTTAGCTAGTACCTATGTCGGAAGTACGGTATAATGTCTTTGCCATATAAGATTCATACTACTTGTAGTACTACTTGTTTTGTAGAATGGGCATTACGTGGTTATTCCACAGTGGTTGATTGTCTTCGACCCAAATGTTCATTGAAATTTCGGGTCTGACCCTAAAAAGTCATGTCCGAATCACCTGACTCCATGTCCTGCACTTAATAATTTCAGAAATTATTTACCCCGATTATTATCTGGAGTCCATATACCAGAAACCGCATAGAGAACGCTGGGGGACCCACTGAGGAGCCGAACCCCTCGTTGCTGTGTCACACAGCAGCAGAAACATCGGCGAAACACGTGTCTGGGCTTTTAGCTAGTACCTTTGTCGGAAGTACGGTATAATGTCTTTGCCATATAAGATTCATACTTCTTGTAGTACTACTTGTTTGTAGAATGGGCATTACGTGGTTATTCCACAGTGGTTGATTGTCTTCGACCCAAATGTTCATTGAAATTTCGGGTCTGACCCTAAAAAGTCATGTCCGAATCACCTGACTCCATGTCCTGCACTTAATAATTTCAGAAATTATTTACCCCGATTATTCTCTGGAGTCCATATACCAGAAACCGCATAGAGAACGCTGGTGGACCCACTGAGAAGCCGAACCCCTCATTGCTGTGTCACACAGCAGCAGAAACATCGGTGAAACATGTGTCTGGGCTTTTAGCTAGTACCTATGTTGGAAGTACGGTATAATGTCTTTGCCATATACGATTCATACTACTTGTAGTGCTACTTGTTTGTAAAATGGGCATTACGTGGTTATTCCACAGTGGTTGATTGTCTTCGACCCAATTGTTTATTGAAATTTCGGGTCTGACCCTAAAAAGTCATGTCCGAATCACCTGACTCCATTTCCTGCACTTAATAATTTCAGAAATTATTTACCCGATTATTCTCTGGAGTCCATATACCAGAAACCGCATAGAGAACACTGGGGGACCCACTGAGGAGCCGAACCCCTCGTTGCTGTGTCTCGCAGCAACAGAAACATCGGCGAAACACGTGTCTGGGCTTTTAGCTAGTACCTATGTCGGAAGAACGGTATAACGTCTTTGCCATATAAGATTCATACTACTTGTAGTACTACTTGTTTGTAGAATGGGCATTACGTGGTTATTCCACAGTGGTTGATTGTCTTCGACCCAAATGTTCATTGAAATTTCGGGTCTGACCCTAAAAAGTCATGTCCGAATCACCTGACTCCATGTCCTGCACTTAATCATTTCAGAAATTATTTACCCGATTATTCTCTGGAGTCCATATACCAGAAACCGCATAGAAAACACTGGGGGACCCACTGAGGAGCCGAACCCCTCGTTGCTGTGTCACGCAGCAACAGAAACATCGGCGAAACACGTGTCTGGGCTTTTAGCTAGTACCTATGTCGGAAGTATGGTATAACGTCTTTGCCATATAAGATTCATACTACTTGTAGTACTACTTGTTTGTAGAATGGTCATTACGTGGTTATTCCACAGTGGTAGATTGTCATCGACCCAAATGTTCATTAAAATTTCGGGTCTGACCCTAAAAAGTCATTTTCGAATCACCTGACTCCATGTCCTGCACTTAATAATTTCAGAAATTATTTACCCGATATATATATATATATATATTGAATAGCTGCGGTAGAGTGCATTCCGAGATGATATAGTGAAGAAAATAGGGCTCGTCGGAAAATAGAGTTGTACTCGTGAATTTTCAAGTTGGTCACACCAACCCGTCGTCAGACGAAATGAACAGAGGAGAAATTAAATGGTCAGATGACCATCCCCCTTAGCCTCCGACACAGGTAACCCTAACAGCCCCGGCCCCCCCCCCTAACCGGCCCCAATCCAATCATGTACCCATTCCTCACACCCCAGTTGGTTGTCTGTCCTTGTCTGTCCTGTAGCACAAACTGGTCATCTGACCATTTCATTTCTCCTCTGTTCATTTCGTCTGACGACGGGTTGGTGTGACCAACTTGAAAATTCACGAGTACAACTCTATTTTCCGACGAGCCCAATTTTCTTCAATATATATATATATAGCACAAATATGTTGCTAAGAGTGCAACAGGCAAGACGCAGACAGCTGTTTCACGGTCATTACCGATCATCAGTACATCATATATATATATATATATATATATATATACATATATATATATATATATATATATATATATATATATATATATATATATTTCCAGTCGAATAGATGAGCTGGTATTGCACCAACTGAAAGCACTGCATTTTTAGCACTATGGACCACTGTTGCGGGTACAGTACGCTGATGACGCATTGTTATCATCAACCAAGACAGGATTGGGAAGTTCACGCAACATCTGAACTAGATTTTCCCAGACAATTTTTTTCAAATCAAAAGAAAAGAAGACTCAGTTGCGGTATTCTATAAAGGCGATGAGGTATTGAAAACATTGGTTTATAGGATGGTGAAAAATACCACCTGTATTCCAATTGTCCATAGCAACTGCCCCGTTTCACACAAGTGCAGCAGCGTGAGAAAACCCGACCCCCGGGTAGGTATGCATTCCACAAAGCTGGACGAAAAGAAGGCTGAGGTTCAGTTTCTGCGGAAACTCTTCACAGAAAATGGTTACCCTGGCAGTTTTGTTGAAAAATGCAGGCGAGAGGTCAAATGAAGAAAACCGAGGAAGCAGTCAAAATCGAAATGCTGGTGCGCAGTGTATTGCTGGCGTGTCTGAGGCGTTCGCCGGAATGATGAGTGAATTTGGAATTGGCGTCGCTACCAGACCAAAAGCTACAATTCGCCGGCAACTCATGCAGCTAAGAACCCCCTTCCCCTCTATGAGAGGTCGCGCGTATTTTACCAGATAACATGCAATTGTATCAAGTTAACTAAGTTCGTAAAGCTGGCAAACATGTTCGCACGAGATCGCCCGAACACGAACTGGCTGTGAGCAAGGAAAGATAAACTTTCTTTAGTAGATGGCCACGCATCCTCTCTAGGGCACAGTTTTGACTTCCAGTGTGTGAGAATCTTAGTCCAGTCGAACGACCGGGTTTCGCATCTACTACAGGAAGAGTGACACTCAACCGTTGGATCCATGAATAGGCATGTCGATTTGCTAGCTGCTTAAGAAACACTCCGTGATCGAATCTTGGCGGAGCTGAGCTATATATGCATAGAGTTGTACAATTCCCTTATTCCTGAACGATGGGCTTGCGTGAGAGTTTGAATTGACGGGTGAATAAACTATATGTTCCAGAAATCACCTTTCCGTCACCCTCTATTCATTACCCTGTATCTCGTGTATCTGCTACCATTTGGAATATATATAAGCTTTATGAAAGCCCCTATATATCATTTTGTCAAGTTAATATTCAGGAAGACTTAACCACCTGAATAATGTAAAAATTAAATTTGTTCATTTTTTATTAGACACGTAATAAAGTCTTTTCTAGCGTCAGAATTCAATTAAAAAACCCATAATTTAAATTGTTTTTTGTAAATGTGACTAAGCCAGGTAAATCTAGTGGTACACAATCAAAAAAGTGTGCTATAGTTGTTCGTTGGCTTTTATTTCATTTAAATGATAAAGGTGACCGTTTTTGTGAAAGCTTGTCTACCTGAAAACACGTTTGTCTAGTTTGGTCAGTGATTCCTGCGTTTCTGCTCCAACTGCTTACGGATGCAAATTTGCCTTTTGCTTTATTAGGAGAAACAGTTAGAGGTAGGTACAGCCAATGCTTAATCTTCTCTTTGAGAATTTTAATCGGCAATTGGCTCGGTATTTCCATGTCTCCTCTTATTAAACTGATGTTTACTATCACCTCTTTAACAGCTTGCTCAGTAAAACGAAAATGATCCGACAACCTTGTAGTCTAGAAAATATTTTTTTGCATAATAGGCTCCTACCCTAGCCAAATATTCCTTGTTCGCACATCACCGCTAGTGAATAGTTAAGCTTATTACAATGCAGCGACCGTGAGCAATTACTTAAACGTTGCGAAATTTATGACGTCATTAATTTCTGCATACTCCGTTGTCTTCGCCTTGTTCAAATTTCCATTAGTTCATCAGGTTTGCTCACAATGAGGGCTACATGCATTAGTAAGCCTGTGCGCTCCTCACTGCATAATGCATTTTAAAGTTCTGCAGATTTTCTCTGTGGTTAAAATATTTCCGTTAAAATGATGAATCAAGTCATATTTGAGGAAACTAACAAAGGACTAAATCCGCTTTATGTATCAACAGACTGATTCCCAATATGGTCTTACTTACGTGTAACGTTGCACGACCCACAACCTAACAGTAAAAGTAGGATGAAACGAACTTGAGTCAGCAAACCTTAGAATCATAATGGTGCTTTTGTGTCACAGAAAGATGAGTGCCCCTGTGACGCTGATTTAAACTATGAGACAGAATCTCGCGAAAAGGGTAAAATAAAATAGCATGTTTTAAGAAAATATTTACTTTTAGACCCCGCCATTAGCTATGTTGTTACTATTTACTGTCACTGACAATGTGTCTCCTGTAGATATTAATAACCTCTGTTTCCTCTCGACTTGTCTTAAAAGGCAATAAATAACAGAATTTCTATTAAGTTGCATAGCTGTTTGGCATGGTTATGCTACTTCAGTCGGCAGAACTCACTGGGTGAATCCGGGATTAATCAGCTTTTTCGCATTTGGCTGCAGATGTTTTCTGTATTTGTGAGTTCTGCATTGTCTCCTGTTATGGAAAAAAGATGGAAAGCAAATGTATATTTTAGAAAAATTTAAATTTCGCAAAGAAGTCGAGTTATGTCAGCATTCTTTGCTCTCTGTACTTGAGAGATTCGCTATGAGAGATGAAGCGGCAACAAAACGGACGAAATGTAAAGCGGAAAAACTAATCAGCAGCCGTTTTGGCCAGTCTGTGGATGAGTGTGTCGAGCCCTGTAGGATAGTTAGTCAAAGACGTGTCAGTTTACTGAGAGCTGTTCAGTGTATCCTGCCTCACCGCCTTTCTCGCATGCTCTCTGGTCAGTTATCTTTTCGGCTGTGATTGCGAAGTTCTGCCTCAAAGCGAAGCTGAAGAAAGATGTCTCCGTCAGTTGGGTTAGTAAGACAGTTTTATTTACTACAAAGGACAATTTGGAAACGGAGGATTATAGACCACTTCAGAGTGGCCCTTATTTTTGTTTTGTGATGAGGTTCCTAGTGGTGGCTCGGCACTGACATGCACTCCTGACATGCAGTCCTTTAGTAGTGAGATAATTGGCCTGCAGAACATTTCTAACGGAATAAATGACAAATCGTACGTTCAAATAGTTTATTGGTTGACCTCCCTGGTGGAAAACATGAATCTCTAGGTTATTTGGTTTCTTCGATAAATTTTGTTCCCTTTTGTTGGCTGATGTCAGAGCTGAAATTTCGTGCCTTCCAGGCTACAGTCTCGGGACTGAATCCTACTGAAGAGTGCCATCCAGCGGCATTTTACCCACTCATTATAGTGGTCACCATCTTAGCCGAAGAGCGGAATCCTCTTGGTCGGCCACATTTCTGAAGTAGATATGAACCTTCAGTGAGTATGGAGTTATAATTGATTGGATTACATAATACAGTTCAACCGTCGGTTTCGACGATATCCACCATATTCGCTAGATGGTGCTGGATGGTACAGGGGCGGTGACTTGCGCGCGGATTAGCTATGGGTGCTGTTGGCCTTGCACTGCAGCTACCGCACTCTCTTTTACCTCACCCCTTTGTGTCCGGTGTCAGGACAGAGTCAAGAAGACCGAAGGCGAGGTCGGTCGTGGGTGGCTGCGTTGCCGGATACTCCCCTGACCGTGCCTGAATGACATCCCATGGAATGGGAGTGCCATAAATGACGAAAGTGGCTGGTATACGGTGAGCCTGCACCTACGCGGCATTTTTTATGGGAATTCAACCCTAATAACACCTGTCGTGATTTGATCTGGTCCTCGCATTGGTCCAGCACATCTACCACGTTGCCCGTTTAGGATCCCGATTGGATTACACACAAACACTTGTGACCATGGTAGGCCAAACTTACCTGTCATGCCGGCAGGTCCAACGATTAAACTTCCACCAAAAGGGGTAAAAGACAACAGACAAAAAGGTTTGTGCTTATGGTTTTTAGACGTTCGTTAAGGTACCTGAACAAAAAATAAATGAAAGTGAATGTAAATCAAGCTGTAACATGTATGACACAAGGAGTTACGTTAAAAAATTAAAAATAAAATAAATAGCAAATTCGTCAACCATTAAGCAACGGGTATGCATTATCTTGTAAATTTTAATTAGACTGGCTGTGACAGTGCCTTGCACGGTGTTTTTTATGTGGACTCGGTGACGATACAGATAGCTTTCTGATTGTTTAAGCGAATCGTTTCTGGCTACCGTGAGTCCATTTTTAGCCATCAGCTGGTGAGGCAAGATGTGAAGCTAGAAATGCGCCATACTACAGCTGGCCTATTGCTGAAGTCCAGGGAGATAAGGTTTGAAGTTATTTTAAAGGTTAATGCTACGCATAGGGTTATGGTTTGGGGTTGAGTTGTGTTTTCGTTAGAGTTAAGGTTCGATTAAACGTAGGGGCTAAATATTCTTTTGGTTCAGGGTTAAGATTTGGCTAGGTTTGGGGTAAGACTTATTGCCAGGTACAGAATAGAAGAGGGCAATAGATAAATTTTCCCAGAATTTAGCATAAGCACACCTTAGATTTCTATTTCCATTTCTTATCGCCAATAGATTCCTGGGATCTTTCCTGTTGCATTGCCTTTGCTAGCGATAAGCAGCTTTTATATGGCAAAATTTGAGCAACAGCTCTGAAAGAAAACGTTACATAAAAGCATCTGTCAGTTCAGTGTTCTGATGCTGAGATAGGTAAAGGAACTGTGACGCTCATCGGACAAAAAGCTGAGCGCACATTTCAAAAAAGTGAAATCCACCATTCATAAATGCAATTGTAGCTGCACTTTACTGCAAGCTGGAGCATATGAGACAGTAGATACTAGCAGACAATGCATGAGCAGGCACAAAACTTAATAAAGATAAACTTTGCTTTGACAACCCAAGGAAGTCAGCCAGAAAACCAGTTGAAAGTGGAGGGTGGTGTCTCTAAAAGGTGTTTTAAAAGACGACTGACTACACTGCGTTGTCACTAGCTGTCAGAAGTAACCGCCTACTCGAAGTCACTAAGCGAAGTTGTTTTGCGAGTAAAAAAGGCAATATAAAACCTCTTACCTGACCAGCCTAGTTTACCTCGTTCTATTTTCTTATATACCTACCCATATACTGGTAGACTGAGGTGAGGTTGGAGGCAAACAAACTATTTCTGTAAGGGGGAAACCTCTGCCTTTTATTTTTACTCATTTCCTCCAAATGCCAGGGTTTTCATTTTTGATGATGGGAACAATATCCTCGGTGTTTCCAGTTAAACAGATTTTAGTTACTGCCATAAAGTCAGCTAGTCTGTATAAAGATCTTCTGATCGAATTCCAAACCCCACGTGGTCTTAACAAGGCTTGTAACAGAGATAACTGACATGTCATAACCCTCCTGGAAATGCAGTCGGATTTAAATTCTGTGATGAATTCCATGTAGAAGTCACATTCCGTGAACGTTAGTTTACGATTATTCATCCTCAAGACTTTCAGATTTAACTGCGAAAGCTTGAAAGCCATTAAGCAGGTAGACATAGGGCGAGAGATTAGGGCGTTTAGATATTTTGGGGACAATTGCAGTTTTATTTTGTTAGAACCATGAGGCGGGAAGGGATTGCTGACAGTTAGATCTGCTTATTTAATGAATGTTTTTGCAGGTTTTGATAATTCATTTGACCTAATTGTGTGGTCTCGTAGCTCAGGGGGTAGAGGGGGCTAGCCTCGAGCCCTGTCTTGTGACCGAATCCTTCTAAGACCGCCGATCATCTTCCTACTGGGTGAATTGAATAAGTTCTGCTTATGCTTCTTCCCTGCCGCGTGACATGGTGAGGTATATCAACGAATGTGTTTGGTTCAGCCTGGGTCAGGGAAATTTAAGGGTTTGTATAAACACCTTATGCACACACAAGTCAGATTTAGCTCACCGTAGGGCCACTACATTTGCCATCGTAAGCATCCACTGGTGCCTGAACTTGGAGTGCCTTAAAGAGGACTCGTAGCGTTTATCCATCTCTACGCAGATTTTGAAAAGTCCAATGTAAAACCCATAATTCCGCTGCTTAACGAACCTGCATCGTTTCCAGTGCAGCAATTGCCTACCACTATGAACTTGATTCCATTTTTATCGTCGAAACAGACTACACATTTGGCGATATCCTTAGGCGTTATGATTTTACCTAGTCTAGCGTGGTGCATGTGCAACGGAAAACAAATTGACCAGCATAAATCGAAGCATTTTGAAATGATAAGAAACCTGACCGATTTACAGGGTGAAATTCTTTAAACTGGCGCCATTCGAATTTCAGCTGAGTCGCCTGGCAGGTATTTTAACTCGTATTCGTTTTGCGCTTGATGATAGGCAGCGCAATCTTCTAGCTTAAGCAGGGCGCTTTAGTAAATAAACCAAAACAGGATTTCTAACACTTCATCTCCCTTTTTTTTAAATCGCGCGGTTTCAGCAACCACCGGCCCAATCAAACTTCGACTAGTCACCACCGTCAATATACCGTGCAAGCACAGCTGACTGCGCGTGCTTGCATCTGTGCACATAGAACAAAACCATAACTTCTCCAAAATCCATTGCTTTGGCTGTGTGCGCGCTCCTATAGGATTCTGGTTGCAGGAAATGTGTTCACTGGAGCGTTATTTATTCCCGTATTCAAGGATTCGGGATTTAATTGCATATTGAAAAGCTGCTCCGGGGCTGCTCTGTTCTGATTCCTCTCTGGCTTTTCAAGTTGCTGACATGGGGAACAAGTGAATTACTAATGACGATTCTGGGAATGGAGTTGACTGAGGCAGAGCTATACGTTCTAATTAGTCAGAATTTTGAGGCGTGTTTACTGTCATGAATATAAAAACGCCCTCGGATGAAGTAAATCTGGATGCTTCATGCCAAACTTCAGAAGCAGCCTCTCAAACTGCCAAAGGCGTTTATACCCGCTGGTTACAGCCCTCATATGGTGGGGGCAGTTCGACCGTCGATTTCGACGAGGTCCACCGTATGCTCCACACCAGGTGGTGCAGGGACGGTGACTTGCGCGTGAATTAGTTTTAAGTGATAGTAGCCTTGCGCTGCAGCTACCGCACTCTCTCCTTCTCCCCCACCTGAGTCCGGTGTCAAGACAGAGTCAAGAAGACCGGAGATGGGAGAGGGCGCAGGTGGCTGGCGCGGCCTAAGCCGCCCCTGGGCGTGCCACCACACCTGGCTCGGATCCCACGGAGTGGGAGTGCCATAAAGGCCACATTAAGAAGGAGCCATTGCAACCTGACTCTCAGTCCGCCAGTCAGCCACTCCACTCAAAACACACATTGGGCTGACCACGCGGTCCGAGTTATCCCGTCAGTTGGCAACCAGCCCTCATATACAAGTCTGTTCTCGGGCGAACGTTTTGTTTTTGGGTTCTTCACCATCTTTTTCACCCTACATCCAGCTTCAATTTGACCAAATGGTGTCTATTTAGCCGAGCTTCAGTCATCCCATGTGGATCATTGTCACTTAGCCTTCCTATTTCCTATTTCCTTTCCTAAATTTCCTCGAGCAGTTGGCAGTGTTTTACCAGCATGAGCAAGTTTTCTTCAATATTTATTGAACTGTTGCTTTGAAGTAGGTTCCGATGTTTTTTTTTGTTTTCCTCACGTTTTTGAACACTGATATTTGATCTCATTTATCAATTCTATAATCTTGCCTGTGATTAAGTCTTTTTAATTTAACAAAGCAATTATTTCATTATATGAGGACTGCTGAAATTTGCAAAGGTATCTTTCAGGTTTTGAGAATTTTCGAGTTTCCAATATGGAAAATCTCGATGTTTTTCTCTAAAAAAAGTTTGTCTTAAAGTCAATCAAAATTGTAAACGTCAAATCTGGTAGAAGAAATAGCCGAAACTTAAAACGACCGATGAAATGCTAGAATTTGGCCACTGGTCACAATTGCAATGAACATCATAATGATTTTCGGGAATCGCCACAAAGCACCGTCGAAAAAGTACTTGATTCCAAGTCTCAGACTTCTAAAGCCGTGCTTCGAAAGATGCAATTTCTGTGGGTTTTCCCCAAAGGTCAAATTCATTTCTAATATCTGCTCATGTTGTCTCGTGACCTCGTACAGAATAATGTGATTCTGAAAAAAGGGCAGGTTCTCCGAAAACCATACGTTAGGTGAAAGGGCGTTGGCTTTCAGTCTTCGACAGGTAATATTGTGTTGGTGGTGTGAGCACGTGAATACTTCAAAGACGAGGCAAGTGAGTACTAGGTTAAAGTCACCAGGGCATTGCAGTTACACTTGAGAAACGTAAACTAGGCTTTTCAATTAAATTGGCCTGAAAAGAAATTGATTTGGAAACCAATATTTTTCATACTTTGTTAACAAACTTAGTTTCAGCATATAATTGGGAAATTTGGATAGGAAGTCTTAGGATTTTAACATAATGATTGTATTTTTAGCTTGGATTTCAGTTAAGATTATTTTAAGATGCACTTCATTTCATCAACCATCCAATGCTCCTTATGTTTAAGGCTTTTCTAATTCTCATTTAGACATACTAATTTAGTCTTCTAACGTTGTACGAAGCGTGCTTTGCACAATCACTAAATGCTTCCAGTTTTTCATAAATTTAGTTTTGATAAGGAATGTTTGATTCAAATATGCACTAAAAATCAAAACAGACAGAAGCCAGCATAATAAAACAGGAAAATCAAATCCATTAGTTAACTCATGGGTCGCTCGTTATTTGGCATTTGGTACTCGACATCTTATTTTTTATAAATCTGACAGCTATCGAATATGTGGCCCCCCGCTCAGGAAAATGGAAGCAAGAACCCGCGTAATATGTGGATGGTTTCAATATGTGTTTCATGGGTTTGTATAAAGGGCTGGGAGGCCTTGTATGGCCACCTAAACAGTACAATGGACCAGGAACCGCTTCACCCGCTTAAAAAAGGTGGGCTTGCGGTAAATTTCAGGAAACATAAATACACTCGTGTCCTAACACAAGCACTTAATATAAACTGTCACCTTACACTTAACCATAACCCTACCTTAAACGTAAACCTTACAGGTAATGCGCTACTTAACTTTACCCTTAGCCAACTCATGATCCTCACCCCAACTCTGACCCTAACCTCAGAATTAAAATCAACCCTAAACTTACGCCAACGCTCGCCTTAATCCTTACACAAAATTCTTAGAATCCAGCGCAAAGCCACATGTTTTGTTGGCCATTCCTTTTTCTGTGCCCTGTTTAGGTGGTCATACAAGGCATTCCTACTGGTTAAAAACAGGCATATAATGGTTTTTTTAAGAAGCAAAAGCTACAAGCTAAATTCACTCCGTTTGCTTATTTAAATATATTAATAAAGCGTACAACTGCAAGCGACTCAGCTAAGCTAGTGGAAATTGGCTTTAAAAGGAAAGAAAACATGAAAACCGATGGCATTGTCTTGATATTCCGAGCAACCTAACGTCAACCCAAGATTAATGCCTACCCCTTACCCTAAACTATTAATCTTAATACTAACCTCTAATCAGAACCCTACTTCAACTTCTAAGCCAATCCTTAACTTGAGGGCTTACTCTTATATCTAATTAAACTCCTCTTCCTAATCGGAACGCAAACCCTAATGGTAAAACTGAAGGTAGATGTGATGGGGATCGACCAAAATGGAAAAAGGTTAACTTAAGTCTAAGCAAATAGCACCAATAGGTAGTTCTTAGAAATAAGGCTTATGTGGAACTAATTATTCGATCGTAACCATACAGTAACTGCCCTTTATCGTTAGAAGATATCAAAACCTCAAATGTGTTTCTAACCAGAAATGATTTCTTAAGTAGAATACGTTTTTCCCATTGATTTAAAATGCCATTATAAATGAAAATATATTTTATTAATTTATTATTACATTATATTTAATTTTGATATATATTCTTATTTGATAAAGAAGAATCTTATGCTGATATAAATAGCCACTTTAGTTGTATCATTTTGAACCCTGCCTGCTGATACGGCTGCAATCAGTCTTCCAACTGCAAGCTGTGTATTTTCTGAAGGCATCATATGGAGTTGATAAATTTCGTGACGCATAAACTTTAAGATATAAATTGCTACAAAATGGCTGCAGAAAATTATTTTTTTGTTTAAAAAAAATCTTTGAATCTAGAAAGGCACTGAAAATCAATGGGAAAAATTCCTATTACTCAGGTAGTCTATTTTGCAGAGCGTAGTTTGTTCAGGCGGCCAAAATGAGGCTCATTCAAAGGCCAAAATCCTGGTGTGCCTGCAATTGCTGATGTATTTTGCTCCAGAATAATTAGTATTACGCCCCTATCTAATCTATTTTGTCTAAACGAACACACATTTTAGGATTCCGGTTGAAGGTTTCTAGAAAAGCACAGATATCGTTAATAATTATAGACAGCGTGCACATCGTAACGCATGCTTTTATTTTCCGTTCCCTGATGGTTTGACCCTGCAGTTAATACGAACCAGTTCTGCATTGCATTTCAAACCAAAGACCGCTAAAGCTGCACAGTTGCCTACCGCCACAAGTATTTCGAAGAAAACGGAATGCAAGCAGGTGATCCTCGGTGCTGTCCCCAAGTTTTACTGACTGTTCAGTTTCATCTGTGAAGTTGTTTGATAAAACTCCTTCTAGGCCCATTAAGTTAATTTAACTACCTTCGAGCACTTTGCTCAAAGGCCGCACATAATATATATTCTGAAAAATAAACAGCAGCAGAAAGTGTGCTTCGACACCTCTTTATGAAGAAACAGCGATATCATCGCTGTTACGCTAAAAGTTATATAATTGATTAAGGTAGATGGAACCTAGAACCATGTGTTGCGATACCCAGTATATGAAATCACATGTTAAAAAGGTAAGTATTTTCGCCCACTCAATCACAATGTCCAGGTTTCCTTTTTTCTGCTTTAGCTGGCAATTAGTTGCATCTAAAATTCGTCCTAACAGATTTACGCCTTTTCGCTTTTAAACTGTAGGACCTTTCTTTACGAAACATAAAGCTCGGTGGCTTCGGTAGGATCGAACCCATGCCAGCAAGGGAATGGTTTTAGTTCAGCCAACCTTCTGGCCACCTGAACTTAAGCCTTTCTCTTGCTTTCGTGAGCTTTTATCCCATCGAGGCGGCCGGGTTTTCACAACTGGATCAGAGAAATTATTTAACTCCGCCAGAAACCCCTATCACTTGAGTGTGCCTGGTAGTTGTCTAGTGGGTTAGACATTGATTACTTATGAAATTCTGCTTGTAACGTATGCTTGATGTACCAGAATTAATAGGTGGGTAACTTGAGCCAATTGCGATTAAACTCATGGCTCCTGGTGGGGTCTCATAGCTCAGAGGCTCGAGCGTTGGCTGCACTGAAGCCTTCCACTTGCTGTCATGGGTTCGAATCTTATAGATGCCATCGAAATTTTCAAAAATGGGTCAAAGAAAATAAATTTTGAAGCATTATAAATTCTGTGGCTCACTAGAACCACGGGCTTTAATGTTTATATGGTCTATTTAAGTGATTGCCCTGCGTATTAAATTGTGAGACTGACTGATGACATTTGAGGCTAGGTTACTGTCCGATTAAATGTGCACAAAATAATTATCGTGTCCTTATTACAGTAAATAATTTTTGGCTGTTCAGACCGACTTCAAACATTATTTAATTGTGGTATCTTGACCGTTGGTGATAAATTTTAAAGAGTCAGGGGATATTAAGTTACGACCATGCTGTCGCTGATAAATTATAAGGAAACATCGGATTTTTTGTTTTATATTACACTGGGGCAAAATCATAGTCAATGTAGGATGTTTACGACAACCTGCTAGGCCACCATCCATAATTTTAAGCCTGGATATGCTTCTGGTTAAGTATTTTGCATGTTTTATCTGGTTCACAGCCTTATGACATTGACGGTCAAAATAGGTCTTTCTAAGAACCACGGGTCCCTAACTATACGATTGACCACCCTGCCTAACCGAAGTAATGTTTCATTATTTCTATGCTGATGTCAGAAAGAATAAATATGATGTAATGTTGGGGTTTCAGCACGTTGAAGACGAGCAGACCACTAAACGGCGGTCCGAAATCAGTTGCATTTTATTTTAATCTTTGCAAGGGACGTAAATAGTGACACATATGTGGAACAATTCGCTTGTTGCAAAGCCCATGTCCAATCCGTGTGAGAATGGCAGTTGTAGATTAGGTTATAAATCAAAGCTATTAAAAAATAACTGGACATCTATGGTAAGTAGGTAGTCACCGAGCAGTTACAAAGCTCTCTCGTCCCATTTTGCCTTGGGATCACTCTAGAGCCCAGCCAGCAGCCTCAAAGCGGCTGAGGATATAGGCAGAATAACAGGAGTCCTGTAACCGAGCTGTAAGCGCCCACTTACCATAGTTAATATGCCTCATAAAATTGGTAAGACAGCGAGTTTGTGGCGCAGTTGCTAAGGGCGTTCGCCTTCTAACCAACAGGTCGAGAGTTCAAGCCGCGGATGCCGCAATACCTGGGGTTGGGCGATGACAGCTAATTAACCAGAAATGGCCATTCCTTGTTTGTGTCGGTAATGTTATTTTAACTGCACAACATTATCAGTTCAGGTCACTGTGAACTACCAGAAACGCGACTTGGTGACATGAATATTTCCAAGCAGATAATTAACTTTCTGAATATTTAAAAGAATGATGCCTGAGTGAGCGCAAGTTAGAAACGTCCGAAGATGTGCTGCAGTACCTGCACCCGCCAGGAGGCCTACAGGATGCATTCCAAGAGGCTTGAAATTCGCAAACAATCCCAGACAAACTGATGAGGTGGTAAGTAGATCTGAAGCAGAAGCTATCCTCACCAAGAACCGCAGTAACAGAAAAAGGCTTCAGGCTAAGGGTTACTTAATTGGACGAAAAGAGCTGAAGATGCGAGCAAATTTGCGAATTCCTGAAATGGAGGCTTATGTTCATTTTGGCGTCCCATAGCCACGAAATTGAGGTCACCTTTTGACCGATCTTTCAACAGAAAATACAATTGTTCTACCGAGACCTGACAGGAGATACAGGTTGTCAGCATCATCAACATAAAAATCATCATTATCATCATCGTCATCATATCAGCATCATCCTCATCATCATCGTCATCATCATCATTATCATCACTTAATGTGAAAAACCCGACTAACTCTCAGGTTCGCTGGAAATTTCTGAAGTGGAGGCAGCTTTTTTGGCTGAAGGGCTCCTCATGAGGGAAGGGTAGCTGGCTCTCTTGAAAAATCGCACGTTTACGCATGTGGAGATTTAAGCAGTGATTACACGATTCAGCATATTTAGAGCACAGGTAAAAGTTCAAATACTGAACAAGATTTTCGCCGATTGTTTGCTGCTGTGTGATGCAGGTGCGAGGATTGCGGCTCAGCAATATGTCCCTCAGCATACACCATTCTTTCAGTCATATATGCATGTTCTGAAATATGAGGCTATTTTCTTCTCCTTGGAGGGTAATGCGCAAACTTTCAGTAAATCCTCTGCGCCAACCATTTCAGGCTCGATCCAAAAGTTGTTATAAATATTTCATCAGCTAAAGCGATCAAACAGTGCAGTTTTCCCAGGTTCCAACAAGCAGTTAGCAGTGTAAATATATTGCATGACACACAATACTGTAAGCACAGGTTATACCTAAAAGCGCAAGTTCATTAACAACCGATTTTATGCAGCTTTCTGACTCATCTCCGAGAGTTTTTTCACATTATGGTGACCGTGCAGTGTCGGTATTGTTAATCACGCATTATTCTAATAGCACTGAGTGCTCTTTCGATGTTTTGAAAAAGTACGCGCTTATCTCACTGCACGTAATCGAATTCGGATAAAATTTTATTTTAAATTTTTGGGCCAAACAGGAAAGATCTTGCCTAGAGGATTTGCTACGAGTAACCGCATTATTTCTTAAGATATATATATATATATATATATATATATATATATATATATATATGGTAATTAGAGCGCTCACCGATCGGTTACAGGAATCACTCGTCCCGTTGTGCCTTTGGGCTAACTCTCGGGACCCGCCAGCAGCCGTAAGGCAGCTCAGAAAAAAGGCTGAACAACATGACTGACAAAGACAAGGGAGATTGGAATGGCCATTTCTGGCTTATTAGCCA
>WEDG01000876.1:0-29996 GCA_017591395.1 Schistocephalus solidus | reverse complement strand
TTGCGGAAACTCGGACTCGGATGACCCAACAACTGTTGTTAATTTTCCCGATCGAGACCGGCAAGACAATGAGCTCGTGGCGCTGTGGTTAGACTGTTGGACTTCTGCCCAACAGGTCACGAGTTCGAATTTAGGGCTCCACAGGGCCAAGTTTTGGGAAAGAGTTTCTGATTTAATATAATAAGCCAGAAATGGCCATCCAAGTCCCCCTTGTCTTTTTTGGTTGCATCACTCTGCCTATATCACTAGCTGCTCTGTGGCTGCTAGAAAGGCTATAGAGTTTATCACAATGCATAACAGAAAGATTGTGTCCTTAAACCGATGGTTGAGCGCCCAACAACAACTGTTAAAATTCCCAATCGAAACTGGCAAGACAACGAGCTTAGGCATAGTAGTAAAGGCGTTCATTTTCTGCCCAACTGGTCACGAATTCTATCCTCTGGCACTGCAGTGCCTAAGGTTGTGTGTGGCCTGCTGAAGACGGCTAATAAGCCAAAAATGGCAATCCCAGTCTCCCTTGTCTTTGTCGGTAAAATCATGCGGCCTATATCACTTGCTGCTCTGTGGCGGCTAAAGTTGCTCGAGAGATCACCCTGATGTACAACGGGATGAGTGAGTCCTTTAACTGATCATTAAGCACTCGACAAACATTGTTTTATTCCCGATCGAAACCAGCAAGACTACGAGCGTTATGCGCAGGGGGTAAAGCGTTGGACGTTTGCCCAACAGGACGTGAGTTCGAGACCCTAACGCCACAGCCCTTGGCTTGGGGAAACCTGGCTTATTTCGTCTTATAAGCCAAAAATTGTCATGCCAGTGCACCTTTTCTTTGTTGGTTCTATCCCTCTGCCTATATCACTACTTGCTCTGTTGCTGTTGGCGAGACTACAGAGTTTAACCCAACGCACATTGGGATGAGTGAGTCCTTTAACCGATCGGTGAGTTCCACACAATCATTGTATGTATTCCCTGATCAGAGCCGGCAAGACAACGAGCTCGTTGCGCAGTACGTAGAGCAGTCGAATTCTCCTTAAAAGATCGTGAGTTCAAGCCTCGGGCGCCGCAGCGCCTGTGGTTGGGTATGGCTGGCTGATGACGGCTTATAAGCCAGAAATGGCTATAACAGTCTCCTTTGTCTTTGTCGGTCATATCATACTGCCTAAATCCCTAGCTGCTATGTTGCTGCTGCTGGGGCTCGAGAGTTTACCCAAAGGCACAACGTGTCGAATGAGTCCTGCTGCTGATTTGTCAGTGTTTGAATACCATTGTTAATATTTCCTATTGATTACGGCAAGACAACGAGCTTGTGGCGCAGTGGATAGAGCGTTGGACTTCTGCCCAAATGTTCACGTGTTCGAAACTCGGGCGCCGAAGCGCCTGGGGTTGGGTATGGCTGCCTGATGACTGCTTGTATGGCAGAAAGTGCCATTCCAGTGTCTCTTGTCATTTAAGGTCATATTATTCTGCCAAAATCCCAAGCTGCTCTGTGGCTGCTGGTCGGGCTCGACAGTTAACCCCAAGGCACGACGGGAAGTGTGGGTCCTGTAGCTGATCGCTGAGTGCCCAAATAACTTTGTTTATATTCCAGATCGAAACCTGCAAGACAACGAAGTTATGGCGCAGCGGATTAAGCGTTAGACTTTTGCCCAAAAGTTCACGTTTTGGAGCCTCAGGTGCCGTTGCACCTATGGTTGGCTATGGCTGTCTAATGATGGCTAATAAGGCAGAAATTTGGCATTTTAGTGTCCCTTGTCTTTGTTAGTCATATTATCCTGTCTATATCCGTTGCTGCTCTGAGGCTGCAGGAGTGGCTCTAGAGTTTATGCCAAGGCACAACGCGAAGAGTGAGTCCTTTATGCGGTCGGTGACTGCCCAAATACCATTGTTAATATTCCCGATTGAAACGAGCAAGACAATTAGCTTGTGGCGCAGCGGATAGAGCATTGGTCTTCTGCCCAAGAGTTCACCTTATCGAGCCTTTGGCGCCATTGCGCCTAGGGTTGGGTGTGGCTTTCTGATTACGGATCATAAGGCCAAAATGGCAATTCCAGTGTCACTTTTCTTTGAAGGTCATATTATTCTGCATATATCCTTGCTGCTCTGTGGCTGCTGGTGGGGTTCTCGAATTTACCCCAAGGCACACCGGAAAGGGTGAGTCTTGTAGCCGATCGGTGAGTGCCCAAATACCATTGATAATATTCTCGACCGCAACCGGTAAGACCAAGAGCTCAAGGCGCAGTGGGGCAAGCATTTGACTTCTGCCAAACGTGTCGTGAGTTCGAGCCTTGGGAGCCGCAGCGCCTGGGCTTAGGTATGGCACCTGGGGTTGGGTCTACCGCCCTACAAGAAGAGACCACGTAGCTAATGCTTACCTGCTAGAGGAGCTTAAAAAGATTGCTACACCGTATGATGATCTTATCATGGGTGACTTCAATGTGCCTCACATCGACTCGATCTCAACCTGCGCAAATAGTTTTGACCTAGCCTTTGACGGTTGTCTTCTAAGCTTGACGCATAAGCTACTTTTCACACAGCACGATAATTTTCAATCAAGGGTTTGCCAAGGACCACAGGCCAATTGCCTGGACCTAGTTCTCACGAAGTTGCAGAACAGCATCGATGAAGTGTCATGTCTACCACCGATAGGTAAAAGTGACCACGTTTTACTGCGATAGGAGTACACACTATTTTCTATACCAGCAATACCAACAACAATCAGAATGAATATATGACAAGGCAATTTAAGTAAAATGAGGGCCGAACTCATGCGCACTCAGTGGGAACATTTATTCTTAGGAAACATAACCAAGGACTGGGAAACGTTCCGGGACATACTGCACTAGCTCATGGAAAATAACTGTCCAATTTTGAGAAAAAGGTTAACGATCAAACCGCAATGGCTTACGCATGCCTTAAAACTCGAAGTTTACAAAAAGTGGAGATTGTGGAAAAAATCGCTTACGGAGGGAACTCCTGCATTTCTAAATGCGTACAAAATACAGAAAAATCGGGTGAAGGGCCTTATTGCTAGAAAAAGACAGGCTTTCGAAGTGAACCTGCTGAACCGAGCCACCGTGAACCAAAAACTGTTTAACTGTTACCTCAGGCAGAATACACGGAACAAGGATCAGATACTACTACTGAGGACCGCTTAGGACATATACCTTACTGAAGACGGTGCGAAGTCTGATCATCTTTTGGAATTTTTCCAGTCTGTTTTAACAAAGGAAACAAGAAAAGATTACCCTTCCTATGGCTTTGAAGTGGATACAATAGTAAAGGCTGTTCATTTCACCAAGACACTTGTCCTCAAGGAACTTTTGGGTTTATTGGAATCCAAGTCTCCGGATCCCGATGAAGTACCTGACAAGAGTTAGCGAGAGAGTTGACAAAACCATTATCTACGCTTTTCCAAATATACTTCCAGACAGGAAGTCTACCAGCTGACTGGAAATCCGCATGGATTGCACCAATTTATAAGGGTGGAAGCCAGGTCACTGCAAACAATTATCGACGGGTCAGCCTTACTTCAGTTTGCGGCAAAATAATGGAAGAAATAATAAAGAAACAACTAATGCAGTTTCTAGAACATAACAATCTGCTATCCGAGGTCCAGCACGGTTTCCGTAGAGGTAGATCCTGCGTCACAAATTTGCTCTACTGTTTAGAAAGTTGAACTGAAGCGGTCGATATAGGAAAAACGGTGCATGCAGTCTACATCGACTTAAAAAATGCCTTTGATAGCGTGCCGCACCACCGCCTTCTTTATAAACCCAACCGCATATGCGTAAGAGGTAGACTTCTTAAATGGATAGAAAACATCTTAACTGGCCGCTCACAAACTGTCCATATCTGCGACAAACGGTCGACAAAGGTTGAGGTTGAGAGTTGTGTTCCCCAAGGCTCTGTTCTCGGCCCTAATTTGTTCATTGTCTTCATTAACGATTGTGCAAACGAAATTGACTGTTTTATTGCCATGTTTGCCGACGATATCAAATTTTGGCACATCAGTCAAACTGCGGCTGACGAAGAGAACTTGCAGGCAAACTTACATCGACTGCAGAAATGGTCATATGACTGGCTCTTACCATATACTGAGAGCAAGTAAGACATCATACGAGTCGGGAAAAGCAATCCTTCGAACCATACAATTGACAGTCTGAATGGCATTCCATTGAAAGAAGTGGATGCCCTTAAAGACCTGGAAGTCTGGATTACGCCCTCGCTTAAACCCTCCATACATTGCGAAAAGGTAGCGAAGTCAGCCAAGTCGATTCTATACCTCGTTAAACGAGCTTTCGCAACCCCTAACTACCGACTGCTTTGCTAAAGTCTTCGGAACTTTCGTGCGGCCACAGTTGGAGTGCACTATCCAAGCTTGGAGATCCTGGGCGGCGAAATACATCAACATCCATGAAAAGTTCAAAAGGCGAGCAGCAAAAGCTTGTCGCTGGAACTCGGCAGTATAAGGCTTACTAAACGCTGTTGAATCTCAATCTGCTTTCCCTTGCGCTATAGACAGCTTCGGGGGACCCGAAACTAACATTCCGCATACTACGCGTCCAGGACTGTGGTCTCATCCACGGTGATTTCTTTGAGCTAGCAAGAACAACGAACTTGAGAGGTCATCCTCTCAAATTACGTATGATTGGAGCAAGGCTAGATGCTCGAAAGAACTTATTATCCGAAAGAGTAGAAGACGCTTGGAATAGTATTCCTGTAGATGTTGTTATATTGGCGTCCTTGGATGTGTTTTAAGTGAAAGTTAGGTCGCTATAATGGTGCAAGCTACAACACGAACTGAAAGCTGCAAGAGTGACGTCAACAAATAAGGTATTTATGATACTACTAGCTATATGTAAGTAACATTTCTTTATGTTTTTATTTTCGTGTGAGGTCTTGCACTCTCCCATAATTCCCATGCTGGGGTCCTCGAGGTCTTCGCTGCTTAATTATTAGCCCACCTTGTGACAACATGAGTGTTCGCATCAGCTGGACCTGGCGGTTGTCATCCATGAAGGGTATTAACGTTTTACCTTGGTTCTGACCGCAATGGACCGAGGATGATCTAGACATATATTTCCGCCTTTGAAATCTCTCAACGGATTCTGCAATCAGCAAGGAAGCATCTGTTGACTCATGTCACCTCCGCGATGCCCTTTCGTTGGACCCCCACCCCCAAGGGACAATTTTTTTCTCCTGAATATCACCGAGGGTTTTTACTGTCTGCTCTTTTTAATCTTTCCTGTCTGCCTTGTCATTGTCGGTTATATCATACTGTCTATATCACAAGCTGCTCTAATGCTTCTAGCAGGGTTCAAGCTTTAACCCCAAGAACAAATGGAGCGAAAGAGACCCGTTACCGATTGGTGAGTGCACAACTACCATTGTTTTTATTCTCGATCGAAAACGGCAAGACAACGAGATCGTGGTGCAGTGGGAAGCGTTGGACTTTTGCCCAACAGGTCGCGAGTTAGAGCCTCGGGCGCAGCAGCGTATGGGGTTAGGTATGACTGGTTGATGAAGTCTAATTTGCCAAAAATTGCCATTTCAGTCTCCCTTGTCTTGTTCAGAAAATATAATTATCTCTATATCCCTATCTGCTCTGTGGTTGCTGATGGGACTCAAGAGTTTACTTCAAGGTGCAACGGGACGAGTGAGTCCTTTAGCCAGTCGGAGAGTTCCAAAATACTATCGGTTAATTCTACAGATCAAAACTTGCGAGACAACGAGCTAGAGGCGCAGTATGTAGATCGTTGAACTTCTGCCCAGCAGGTTGCGAAGTCGAGCATTGGGCGCCGAAGTTCCTGAGTTTGGGTGTGGCTGGCAGATGACGGGTTATAAGCGTGAAATGCCAATCCAGTCCCTCTTGTCTTTTTTGGTCTTATAACTCCGCCTATATCATAAGCTGCATTGTGGCAGCTGGCGCGGCTACAAAAGTGACCCCAAGGTACAACAAGACAAATGAGTCCTGTAACCAAGTTGTGAGCGCGTTACAAACATTGTTAATTTTCACGATCGATACCGGCAAGACAACGAGCTCGTAGCCCAGTAGAAAGAGCGTTGGGATTCCGTCAGAAAAAGTCGCGAGTTCGAGCCTCGGGCGCGGCAGCTCCTGGGCTTGGGTATGGCTGACTGATGACGGCTAATACGCCAGATATGGCCATTTCAGTCAGACATGTCTTTATTGGTAATATCATTCTGTCTATATCCCTAGCTTCTCTGTGGCTACTGTTGGGGCTCTTAAGTTAACCCTAAGGCACAACGTGGGCAGTGAGTCCATAAGCCAATCAGTGAGTTCCAAAAAAATCATTGTTTATAATTTCGACCGCAACCGGTAAGACCACGATCTCGTAGCGCAGTGGAAAGAGCGTTGGAGTACTGCCCAAAAAGTCTCGAGTTCAAGCCTCATGTGCCGCAGCGCCTGTGTTTGGAAATGGCTGGCTGATGACGGCTTATTTTCAAGAAATGATCTTTTTAGTCTGACTTGTCTTTGTCAGTTATATCATACTGTCTTTATCACAAGCTGCTCTGTTGCTGCTAGCAGGGTTCAAACTTTAACCCCCCCGATTGAACGGGCCCGGGGATCAATGGTAGAGTATTTGACCCAATAACCAATCTTCGCTAGTTCAACTCATAGCTGGTCCATTATAGTTTTTGGGAATGACTTGCTGATGATGGCTTGAATGCCTAAAAAGGCCATTTCGGTCTCCCTTGTCTATGTCGGTTCCACTTTGTCAACATATGGTACAGGTCGCTAGTCGACCGCCTGCGAGGGCTCGTAAGTCAGCTCCAGTGCACAGCGAAACAAATAAAGTTCCTAAAGCTGATCGGTGAGCCCAACTCTATCATCATATTCCCGAACGTTACCAACAAAAGAACGGGACCATGGCTCAATGTTTGTGCATTCGAATCAATTACCAATCGAGGTCGGTACGAATATTAGCTGGGCCTTAGTAAGTATCGGTTATGACAGGTAGATAAGAGCTAATAGGCCTAAAATGGACATTTCAGTCTCCCTTGTATTTTTCGGTTTCAGTTTGTCAACCAATGCTTCATGTGGCTATGTAAACGCCAGCGAGGGCTTTAAAATGGTCTCCAGCATACAACGGAACATCCATGTTCCTTTAGCAGATCGGTGAGTCAAACTCTATCATCATATTCCCGATCGCAACCAACAAAACAACGGGCCCGTGGCTCAATGATTTGGCCTTCGACTCAATAACCAAACGTCCCGGGTTATCATCCTAGGTGGTCTATTCGTGGGATTTGTTATGCTTGGCTTATAAAGGCTAGTTAGACAATAATTGTAATTATGGTCTTCTTTGCCTTTTTTTGGTTCTATTTTGTAAATATATACTCAAAATTGCCAAGCGACATCCTGTGCGTGCTCTAAAGCGATATACAGTGCACAACGAAGCGTACATGTTACTTAAGGCGATCGGTGAGCCTCACAATATCATCATATTGCCGATCGCTACCAATAAAAGTAAGGGCCCGTGCCTCAATGGTAGAGCAATCGACTTAATAACAAAACGTCGCAGGTTCGAATTTCAGGTGATCCATACTAGAAATTGGGTTTGACTGGCTGATGACGACTAAAATGACAGCTGTGATCATTCCAGTCTTCGTTGTCTTTGTCAGTTCTTCTATGTCAACATGTTTTTACATCGCAATGCGACCGTCTGTGAGTGCTCTAAAGTGAGCTTCATGGCACAACGTAACATATATGTTCCTACGAGAGATCGGTTATCCGCATACTATTATGATATTTCCGATCGCAACCAAGAAAACCACGGGCCCATGGCTCAATTGAAGTCCGATTAACTTAATTACATAGCGTTGCGGGTTCGAATCCTAGCAGGTCCACACTTGGGATTGGGTATGACTTGCTGATGGCGGCTTAAATGCCTAAAAAGGCCATTCCAGTCTCCCTTTGTCTTTGTCGGTTCCACTTTGTCAACATATGCTACAGGTCACTAGGCAACCGCCTGCGAGTGCTCTAAAGTGAGCTTCAGGGCACAAAAGAACGAACATGTTCCTTAAGCAGCTCGGTGAGCCAAACACTATTATTGTATTTCCGATCGCAACCAAAAAAGAACGGGCCCATTGCTCAATGGTTGAGCATTCGAATCAATTATTGAACGCGGTGGGTTCGAATCCTAGCTGGGCCTTACTAGGATTGGGTATGACAGGCTGATGACAGCTTATATGTGTTGACATGGCCATTCTTGTCTCCCTTGTCTTTGTCGGTTTCGTTTTGTCAACATATGCAACAGGTCGCTAGGCGACCGCCTGCCAGGGCTGTAAAGTAAACTCTTGTGCACAGCAAAACAAAAAAGTTCCTCTAACTGATATGTGAGTCAAACTCTATCATCATATTCCCAAACGCAACAAACGAAAGAACGTGGTCATGGCTCAATGGTACACAATTCGATTCAATAACGAAATGTCGTAGTTTTGAATCCTTTCTGTTGACAATAGGGATTGTGTATGACTGGCTAATAAATAGGGTAAATGACTGAAATATACATTCCAGTCTCAGTTGTTCTTGTCGGTTTGACTTCATCCCCTATTCTACAGTTCGTTAGGTAAAACCATGCGAGGGTTCTTAAGTGAGCTCCAGGGCAAAACGGAACATCCATGTTCCTTAAGCAGTTATGTGAGCCGAACTCTATCATCATATTTCCGATCGCAACAAACAAAACAACGGTCCCGTGACTCAATGGTAGGACCTTCGATTCATTAACCAATCATCGTGGGTTTAAATTATATGTTGTACAAACTAGAGATTGGGTATGACTGGCTAATGACGGCTGATATGCCTAAAATGGCCATTCCGATCTCCGTTGTCTTTGTCGGTCCACTTTATCAACATATGCTACAGGTTGCTAGGAAACCACCTGCGAGGGCTCTCAAGTGAGCTCCAGGGCACAAAAGAACATCCATGTTCCTTAAGCAGATGGGTTAGCTGCACACTATTATTATACTGCCGTTCTCAACCAATAAAAGTAAGGGCCCGTGGCTCAACCTTAGAGCAATCGACTCAATAACCAAGCGTCGCAGGTTTGAAATTTAGGTGATGCATACTAGAAATTTGGTTTGACTGGCAGATGACGACTAAAATGACAGCTATGGGCATTCCAGTCTTCGTTTTCTTTGTCAGTTCTTCTTTGTCATCATTTTTTTACATCGCAATAAGACTGCCTGTGAGTGCTCTAAAGTGAGCTCCATGGCTAACTATTTCAGTAGGTGCTCTGTGGATTATGACGGGGATCGATATTTTACCCAAAATCACAATGGGACGATTTAGTCCTGTAACCCTTATGTGAGTGCCCAACAAACATTTTTAATATTCCCGATTGAAACTGACATGAAAACGAGCTCGTGGCGCAATGGTTGGAGCGTTAAACAGGTTCCGAGTTCGAGTCTCAGGGCCGCAGTTCCTGGGGTTGTGTTTGGCTGGCTGTTGACAACTAATAAGTCCGAAATTGTCATTCAAGTCTCCCTTGCTTTGTCGGTTATATTATGCTGACTATTTCAAAAGCTGCACTGTGGCTGCTGGCGGGGCTCTAGAGTTCACCCAATAGCCCAACTGGATGAGTGATTGCTGATACTGAGCAGTGAGCACTCAAATACCATTTTAAATATTCCCGATCATAACCAGCAAGATAACGAGCACGTGGCGCAGTGGGTAGAATGTTCTTCTCCTACTAAGCATGTCCAGAGCTTGAGCCTCGAGCGCTGTAGCGCTTAGTTGGATATGGCTGGCTGATGACGTCTAATAAGTCAGATATGGCCATTCAAGTCTCCCTTGTGTGTTTCGCTCATTTCATTTAGAATATTTTATAAGTTATAACGGGACGAGTGATTGCTGTAACTGTTCGGTAAGTGCCCAACGACTAATGTAATATTCCTGATCGAAACCGGCATGACTACGAGCTAGTGGTGCAGTGGGTAGAGCATTGTACTTAAGCCCGACAGGTCGCGAAATTGGCCTCGAGTACCGCAGTGCCTATGGTTGGGTATACCTGGCTGAGGACGGCTAACAAGACAGAAATAGCCATTTCAGTCTCCCTTGTCTTTGTCAGTTGTAACATTCTGACTATATCACTAGCTGCTTTGTAATTGCTGGTGGGGATCGAGTGTTCACTAAAAGGCACAACGGGACGAATGAGTCCTGTAAACAGTGTGTGAGCGACTAACTACCATTTTTTTATATTCCCTATCGAAATTTGCAAGAAAACTAGCTCGTGGCGCGGTAAATATAGCGTTGTTCTTCAGCCCAACAGGTCGCGCGAACGAGCCTCGGACAACACAGTACCTGGGGTTAAGTATGGCTGGCTAATAATAGCTACAAAATTAGAAATGGCCATTCCAGTTTCGCTTTTCTTTGTCGGTTATATCATCCCGTTTTTAGCACAAGCTGCTCATTGGCTGCTGGCGGGGCTTGATAGTTAACCCCAAGACACAACGTGACGAGTGAGTACTGCAACAGATAAATGACCGCTTAAAAAAAAATTTCTTCTTCGTGATCGAATCCGGCAAGACCACAAAGCTCGTAACGCAGTGGACAGCACGTTTAAAGTTCTGTCACACAGGGCATGATTTTGATTTTTTGGTGACTTAGCGCACGGAATTCGGTATGGCTAGCTGTTTACAGCTAATAAGCCGGAAACAGATATTCCCGTCACCCTTGCCTTTGTCTGAAATATCATGCTGCCTATATCTTTAGCTATTCTGTTGCAGCTGGCGCAGCTCGACTGTTAACCCCAAGGCACAACGGAACGAGTGAGTCCTTTAATCGATAAGTGAGCGTTGAACTACCATTGTTAACATTCCCGATTGAAGCCGGCAAGACAACAAGCTTGTGGCGCAGTGGGTAGAGCTTTGGACTTCGGCTCAACTTGTTGCGAAATATAGCCTCAGGGAAAGAGTGCCTGGTTTGGGTATATATGGCTGATGACGGCTTATAAGTCAGAAATGGCGATTCCACTCTCCTTTGCTTTGTTAGTAATATCGTGCTTCCTTTTTCAATAGCTTCTCTGTGGCTGCTGGTGGGGCTCGAGAGTTAACACCAGAGCACAACGGGAGGAGAGAGTCCTGTCACCGATCTGTGAGTGCCCAACTACCATATTGAATATTTCCGAGTGAAACCGGCAAAAGAAATCGTTTGTGGTGCAGTTGGTTGAGTGTTGTACTTCAGTCTAACAGGTCGCTAGTTCGAGCATCAGGCGCCGTAGTTCCTGGGGTTGGAAATGGCTGGCTGATGACGGCTTATAAGTCAGAAATTGCCATTCCTGTCTCCTTTGCTTTGCCATTAAGATCATGGTGACTATTACATTAGCTGCTCTGTGGCTGCTGGTGGGGCTCGAGAGTTAACTCCAAAGCACAACGGTACGAATGAGTCCAGTTACCGATCGGTGAGTTCCCAACTACCACTGTTAATATTCATGATTGAAACCTGCAAGACAACGAGCTCTTGACAAAGAATGTAGAGCGATAAATGTCTGCCTAACATGTCGCGAGTTCAAGCCTCGGTTGCCGCAGTGCCTAAGGTTAAGCATTGCTGGCTGATGACGACTAATAAGACACAAATGACCATACTAGTGTCACTTGCCTTTGTCGGAAATATCATGCTGACTATTTCCCTAGGGGCTCTGTGGCTTATGACGTGGATCGATATTTAACCCCAAATCACAATGGGACGATTTAGTCCTGTAACCCTTCTGTGAGTGCCCAAAGACCATTTTTAATATTCCCGATTTAAACTGGCATGAAAACGAGCTAGTATCGCTTGATATTGAGCGTTGGACTGCTTTCCAACCGCTCACGACTTAAAGCCTCGGGAGTCGAAGCGCCTGGGTTGGGTCTCGCTTGCTGATGACGGCTAATATACCATAAATGTCCATTTTAGGCTCCTCTGCCTTTGTCGGAAATATTTTGCTGCCTTTATCACAAGCCGCACTGTGTTTGCTGGCTGACCTCGCGAGTGAACACCAAAAAACTATGAAACGAGTGTGTCCTGTAACCCATCTGTGAGAGCCCAAATACCATTATGTCATATTTTCGATTAAAATTGGCAAAAACGAACGTATGGCGCAGTGGGAAGAGCTTTGTACTTCTTTTCAACAAGTTGCGATTTCGAGCCTTATGTGCCGTAGTGCCTGGGGTTGGGTATGGCTGGCTGATGAAGGCTTATAAGTCAGAAATGGCTTTTCCATTCTTTTTTGCTTTGTCAGTAATATCATGCTGACTATTTCACTAGGTGCTCTGTGACGGCTGGTGGGGCGCGAGAGTTAACCCCAAAGCACAACGGGAGGAGAGAATCCTGTTACCGATCTGTGAGTGCCCATTTACCATTGTTAATATTCCCGATTGAAACCGGCATGAAAACGAGCTAGTTGCATAGGAAATAGAGAGTTCGACTGCTTTCCAACCGCTCCCAACTTAAAGCCTTGTGAGTCGCAGCGCCTGGGTTTGGGTCTGGCTGGCTGATGACGACTAATATACCAAAAATGGCCATTCAGGGCTCTTCTGCCTTTGTCGGAAATATCATGCTGCCTATATCAGAAGCCGCTCTGTGGCAGCTGGCTGGTTTCGCGAGTGAAACGCAAAGAACAACGGGACGAGTGAATCCTGTAACCCATTAGTGAGAGCAATAATACCGTTGTGTCATATTCCCGATTGAAACTGGTAAGACTACGAGCTCGTGGTGCAGTGCGTAGAGCGTTTTAATTCTGTTAAACAGGCCACGAGGTGGAGCCTCATGTGCCGTAGTGCCTGGGGTTGGAAATGCCTTGCTGATGACGGCTTATAAGTCAGAAATGGCCATTACAGTCTCCTTTGCTTTGTCAGTAATATCATGCTGACTATTTAACTAGCTGCTCTGTGGCTGCTGGTGAGCCTCGAGGGTTAAGCCCAAAACTCAACGGGAGGAGAAAGCATTGTAACTGATCTGTGATTGCCTAACTAGCATGGTTAATTTTCCCGCAATAAAACGAGCTCGTTCAAAGAAGGTAGAGGGTTTTTCTTCTGCCCAACATGTGTTGAATTCGAGCCTTTGGCACCACAGTGCCTGTGGTTGGGCATAGCTGGCTGATGACGGTTAAAGCCATTAATGGCCATTCTTATTTCGCTTGCCTTTGTCGGTAATATCATACTGCCTGCATCACTAACTGCTCTGTGGCCGCCGGCGTGGCTCAAGTGTTCATCCAATAACCCAACGGGATAAGTGAGTGCTGATACTGATCGTTGAGCACCCAAATAACATTGTAAATATTCCCGATCAGAGCCAGCAAGAAAACGAGCACGTGATGCAGTGGGTAGAAAGTTGTTCTCCTACTGAGAAGGTCGCGAGTTCAGGCCTCGGGTGCCTCAAAGCCAGGGGGTTTGGCATGGCTAGCTGATGATGGCTATTAAGCCACAAATGGCCATTCCAGTCTCTCTTGCCTTTGTCGGAAATATGATACTGACTATTTCAGTAGCTGCACTGTGGCTTCTGGCGGGGATCGAGATTCAACCTCAAGGCACATCGGGACAATTTAATCCTGTTAAACTTATGTGAGTGCCATAATAGCAGCGTCAATGATTACGTCTGGTCGGCTGATGGCGGCTTATAAGCCAGTAATGACCACTCCAGTTTCCTTTTTCTCTGTCCGAAATATCATGCTGCCTTTTATCAGTAACTGCTCTGTGGCTGCCGGCGGGCCTCGACAGTTCACCTAACAACCTAACGGATTAGTGAGTTCTGTAACTGATCGGTGAGCACCCAAAAACCATTGTTTTTATTCCTAAACGAAACTTGCAAGACAACAAGCTCGTGGCGCAGAGGGAAAAGCGTTGGCCACATGCCAAACAGGTCGCAAGTTCGAACCTCTGGCACCACAGTGCAAAGGGTTAGGTGTGGCCGGCTGATGAAGGCTAATAAGCCAGAAATTACCGTTCAAGTTTTCCTGGTTTTTGTCTGTTATATCATGCTGCCTATAGCAGTAGCTGCTCTTAGGCTGCTGGATGGCCTCGAGAGTTAAACCCAATGCACAACGGGACGGGTGAGTCCATTAAACGAGCAGTGAGTGCCAAACTACCATTGTAAAGATTCCTGATCGAAACCGGCTAGTCAACAAGCTCGTTGCGCTGTTGTTAGTGCTTTGGACTTCTTCCCAATAGGTCGCGAGTTTTTGCCTCGGTTGCAGCCACGCCTGTAGTTGGGTATGCCGTATGGATGACGGCTAATACGCAAGAAATGGCAATCAAAGTCACCCTTGGATTTGTTGGTAATATCATTCTGCCTATATAACTAGCTGCTCTGTTGCTGCAAGCGGGTTTTGATTGTTCACCCCACAGCACAACGGGATGAGTAAGTCCTTCAACCGAGGTGTGAGCGCAAAAAAACTACTGTTTATATTCCCGATCAAAACTTGCAAAGCAACGACCTCGTTGCAGAGTGGAAAGAGCGTTGTGCTTCTGCCCAACTGGTCGTGAGTTTGAACCTCTGGCGCAACAGCACCAAGGGTTAAGTTTGGCCGATTGATGACGGCTAATACGCCATTAATGGCCACAGCAGGTTCCCATTTTTTCTCCGAAATATCATGCTGCCCATATCAAAAACTGCTCTGTGGCTGCCGGCGGGGTTCGAGAGTTCACACAACAGCCCAATGGGATGAGTTTAGTCTGTTACTGATCGGATAGCACAAAAATACCATTAATAATATTCCTGAACGAAACCGGCAAAACTAAGAGCTCGTAGCGCAGAGGGTAGAGCGTTGGACTTCTGTCAAACAAGTCGCGAGTTCGAGCTTCGGGCGCCGCAGCACCTGGCGTTTGGTAAGGCTGCCTGATTTCGTCTTATAAGCAAGAAATGGCCATTCTTGTCTCCCTTGTCTTTGTTGGTTATATCATTCTGCCTAACTCGGTAGCTTCTTTGTGGCTGCTGGCATCCTCGAGATTTTAACACAATGCACAATGGGAAGATTGAGTCCTTTAACGATCAGTGAGTGCCCATCTACCATTAATATTATTCCCGATCGAAACCGGCAAGACATCGAGCTCGTGGTGCAGGTGGTAGTGCGTTTGACTTCTGCCAAACAGGTCACGAGTTCGAAGCTTTGGCGCAGCCGCGCCTGGGGGTTGGGTATGGCGTGCTGATGATGGTTAATACGCCAGAAATCGCAATCAAAGTCTATCTTGAATATGTTGGTATTATCATTCTGCCTATATCACTAGCTGCTCTGTGGCTATCGGCAGGTTTTAAGAGATCACGCCACAGCCCAACGTGATAAGTAAGTCCTTTAACCAAGGGGTGAGCGCCCAACAACCACGGTTAATGTTCCCGATCAAAACTGGCAAAGCAACCAGCTCGTTGCAGCGTGGTAAGAGCATTCGGCTTCTGCCCAGCTGGTCACGAGTTTGAACTTCTGGAACCGCAGCGCCAAGGGTAAAGTTTGGCCGATTGATGGCTGCTTATAAGCCAGAAATGGCTACTCCAGTTTTTTTTTTATTTGTCCGAAATATCATGCTGCCTTTATCACTAACAACTCTGTGGCTGCCGGCGGGCTTCGACAGTTCACCTAACAACCTAACGGATTAGTGAGTTCTGTAACTGATCGGTGAGCACCCAAAACCATTGTTTTTATTCCTAAAACGAAACTTGCAAGACAACAAGCTCGTGGCGCAGAGGGAAAAAGCGTTGGCCGCATGCCAAACAGGTCGCAAGTTCGAACCTCTGGCACCACAGTCGCAAAGGGTTAGGTGTGGCCATGGCTGATGTAGGCTAATAAGCCAGAAATTACCGTTCAAGTTTTCCTGGTTTTTGTCTGTTATATCATGCTGCCTATAGCAGTAGCTGCTCTCAGGCTGCTGGATGGCCTCGAGAGTTAAACCCAATGCACAAACGGGACGGGTGAGTCCATTAAACGAGCAGTGAGTGCCAAACTACCATTGTAAAGATTCCTGATCGAAACCGGCAAGTCAACAAGCTCGTTGCAGTTGTTAGTGCTTTTGGACTTCTTTTCCCCAATAGGGTCGCGAGTTTTTTGCTCGGTTGCAGCCACGCCTGGGCTATGCCGTATGGATGACGGCTAATACGCCAGAAATGGCAATCAAAGTCTCCCTTGGAGCTCGTAACGCAGTGGAAAAAGCGTTTGACTTCTGCCCAACAGGTCGCGAGTTCGAGCCTCATGTGCAGCAGCGTCGTGGTTTGGGCACGCCTGTCTGATGACGGCTTATGTGCCATAATGTTCTTTCCTGTTTGCCTTGTCTTTGTCGGTTATATCATACTGTCTATTTCACAAGCTGCTCTGTTGCTGCTAGCAGGTTTCAAGCTGTAACCCCAAGAAACTACGGGTCGAGTTAGTCCTGTTACCGAATGGTGAGTGCAAAACTACCATTTTTTTATATTCCCGAACGAAACTGCAGGACAAAGAGCTCGTGGTGCAGTTGGAAGCTTTGGATTTTTGCCCAAAAGGTCGCGATTTAAAGCTTCGGGCGCAGCAGCATATGGGGTTGGGTATGACTGGCTGATAGCGTCTAATTTGCAAAAAATGGCCATTCCAGTCTCCCTTGTCTTTTTTAGAATAAATAATTATCTCTATATCCCTAGCTGCTCTGTGGCTGCTTGTGGTGCTCAAGAGTTTACTGCAAGGTGCAATGGGACGAGTGAGTCTTTTACCCAGTCAGTGAGCTCCAAAATAATATTGTTTATACTCCAGATCGAAATTTGCGAGACAACGAGCTGGTGGAACAGTGGAAAGATCATTGGACTTCTGCCCAGCAGGTGGCGAGTTCGAGCCTTAGGCGCCGTAGTCCGTGGGTTTGGGTATGGCTGGCAGATGATGGCTTATAAGCTTGAAATGCCATTCCAGTACCCCCTTTGTATTTGTTGGTCATATATTCTGCCTATATCATAAGCTGCTTTGTGGCAGTTATCGCGTCTCCAATGTTAACCCTAAGGCACAACGGGACGAATGAGTCCTGTTACCAACTTGTGAGCGCGTAACAAACATTTGTAATTTTCACGATCAATAACGGCAAGACAACGAGCTCGTGGCGCAGTTGAAAGAGCGTTGGGATTCTGTCAAAATTCCGCGAGTTTGAGCCTCGCGCGCCGTAGCGCCTGGGTTGGGTATGCCTGGCTGATGATGGTTAATAAGGCCAATCTGGCCATTCCAGTGTCCCTTGTCTATGTTAGCCATATCATTCTGCCTATATCCCTAGCTTCTCTTTGGCTACTGTTAGCTCTTTAGTTAACCCCAAGGCACAACGGGAACAGTGAGTCCTACAGCCAATCAGTGAGTTCCCAAATAACATCGTAAATAATCCCGACCGCAACCGGTAAGACCACGAGCTCGTAGCGCAGTGAGAAAGAGCGTTGGACTACTGCTCAATAGATCCGGAGTTTGAGCCTCATGTGCCGCAAAGCCGGGGGTTTGGCAAGGCTGGCTGATGATGGCTTATGTTCCAGAAATGATCTCTCCAGTCTGCCTTGTCTTCGTTGGTTATATCTTACTGTCTTTTCACAAGCTGTTTTGTTGCTGCTAGCAGTGTTAAAACTTTAACCCCAAGATTGAACGGGTCGAATGAGTCCCGAAACCGATTGGTGAGTGCACAACGCTCATTGCTTATATTTTCGATCGAAACAAGCAAGACAACCAGCTCGTGGTTCAGTGGAAAGATTTGGACTTTTGCCCAACAGGTCGCGAGTTAGAGCATCGGGCGCAGCAGCGCATGGGTTTGGGTATGACTGGCTGATGACGTCTTATTTTTTGAAAATGGCCATTCCAGTATCCCTTATCTTTTTTATAAAATATAATTCTCTCTATATCCCTAGCTGCTATGTGGCTGCTGGAGGGACTCAAGAATTTACATCAAGGTGCAACGGAACGAGTGAGTCTTTTACCCAGTCGGTGAGTTCCAAAATGCTATTGTTAATCCTCCAGATCGAAATTTCCGAGAAAACGAGCTCTTGGCGCAGTATGTAGATCGTTGAACTTCTGCCCTAGCAGGTGGCGAGTTCGAGCCTTGGGCATCGCAGCTCTTGGGGTTCGGTATGGCTGGCTGATGACGGTTGATAAGGCAAATATGGCCATTACAGTGTTCCTTTTCTTTGTTAGTCATATAATTCTGACTATATCCCTTGCTGCTATGTAACTAGTGTTGGGGCTCGAGAGTTAACACCAAGCAAAAACGGGAAGTGTGAGTCCTGAAGCCAATCAGTTAGTCCAAAATACCCGTGTTAATAATTCCGACACCAATTTGTAAGACCACGAGCTCGTAGCGAAGTGGAAAGAGCGTTGGACTACTGCCCAACAAGTAACGAGTTCGAGCCTCATGTGCCGCAGCGCCTGGGGTTAGGCATGACTGGCTGATGACGGCTTATGTGCCGGAAATGATCTTTCCAGTCTGCCTTGTCTTTGTCGGTTATATCATACTGTCTATATCACAAGCTGCTCTGTGGCTGCTAACATGGTTCAAGCTTTAACCCCAAGACACAACGGGTAGAGTGAGTCCCGTTACCGATTTGTGAGCGCACAACTACTATTGTTTATATTCCCGATCGAAACCGGCAAGAAAACCAGCTCGCGGTTCAGTTGATAGATGTGGACTTTCGCCCAACATTTCTCGAGTTAGAGCCTCGGGCGCAGCAGCGCATGGGGCTGGGTACGACTGGCTGTGACGTCTAATGAGTCAGAAATGGCCATTCCAGTTTCCCATATCTTTTTCACAAATACAATTCTGCCGCTATCGTTATCTGCTCTGTATCTACTGTCGGGGCTCGAGAGTTAACCACAAGACACTACGGGACGAGTCAGTCCATTGTCCGATCGGTGAGTGCCCAACTACCACTGTTAATATTCCCAATCGAAACTGTCAAGCCACGAGCTGGTGGCAGAGTGGTAAGAGCGTTTGGCTTCTGCCAAACAGGTCGCGAGTTCGAACCTCTTGCGACGCAGCGCCAAGGGTTAGGTGTGGCCGGCTTATGACGGCTAATAAGCAAAAAATGCCCATTTCAGTTTTGCTTGTCTTTGTCCGAAATATCTTGCTGCCTATATCACTAGCTGCCTTGTGGCTGCTGGCGGGGCTCAAACGTTCACCCAACAACCTAACGGGATAAGTGAGTGCTGTAAATGATCGGTTAGCACCCAAATACAACTGTTAATAATCACGAACGAAACTGGCACGCAAACGAGCTCGTGGCCCAGAGGGTACAGCGTAGGACTTCTGCAAACAGGTCACAAGTTCGAGCCTCGGGTGCTGCCACGCCTGGGGTTGGGAATGGCGTGCTGATGACGGCTGATTCGCCAGAAATGGACACCAAAGTCTTACTTGAATTTGTTGATAATATCATTCTGCCTATATCACTACCTGTTCTGCGGCTGCCGGCGGGGCTCAAAAGTGCACCCACAGCACAACGGGACGACCGTGTCCTTTAACCGTGGGGTGAGCGCTCAGCAACCACTGTTAATATTTCCGATCAAAACTGGCATATCTACGAGCTCGGGGCAGAGTGGTAAGAGCGTTCGGCGTCTGCCCGACTGGTCGCGAGTTTGACCCTCTGGTACAACAGCGCAAAGGGTTTTGTGTTGCCGGCTGATGAAGGCTAATAAGCCAGAAATGGCCACTCCTGTTTTCCTTTTCTTTGTCCGAAATATGATAATGCCTTTAACAATATATGCTCTGTGGCTGCCGGCGGGGTCCGATAGTTCACCCAAAAGCCCAACGGGATAAGTGAGTGCTGTAACTGATCGGTGAGCACCCAACTGCCATTGTTTATATTCATGAAAGAAACCAGCAACACATCGAGCTCGTGACGCAGAGGGTAGAGCGTTGGACTTCTGCCACACAGGTCGCGAGTTCGAGCCTCGCGTGCCGCAGCGCCTGGGGTTGGGTAAGGTTGGCTGATTTAGTCTAATATGCCAGAAATGGCCATTCCAGTTTTCTTTGTTTTTGTCTGTTATATCATGCTGCCTATATCAGTAGCTGCTCTGTGGCTGCTGGCGAGGCTAGAGAATTTACCTCATCACAGTACAGGAAGATTGAGTCATTTTGCCGAGAGAGGAGTGCTCAACAACCACTGTTTATATTCCCGATCAAAACTGGCAAAGCAAAGAGCTCGAGGCAGATTGGTAAGAGCGTTCGGCTTCTGCCTAACTGCGCGCGAACTTGAACTTCTGGCAGCGCAGCGCCAAGTGTAAGGTGTGGTCGGCTGATGACGGCTTATAAACCAGAAATGGAAATCCCAGTTTCCCTTGTCTTTGTTGGTTATATCATTCTGCTCTATCACTACCTGGTCTGCGGCTGCCGGCGGGGTTCAAGAGTTCACCCACAGCACAACAGGATGATTGAGTACTTTAACGGAGGGCTGAGCAACCAACAAACACTGTTAATATTCCCGATCAAAACTGGCAAAGCAACGAGCTCGTGGCAGATTGGTAGGAGCGTTCAGCGTCTGCCCAACTGGTTGCAAGTTTGAACCTCTGGCCAAACAGCGCCAAGGGTTAAGTGTAGCCGGCTGATGACGGCTTATAAGCCAGAAATGGGCACTCCTGTTTCCCTTGTCTTTTTTCGAAATATCATGCTAGCTTTATCACTAACTGCTCTGTGGCTGCCTGCGGGCCTCGAGAGTTCACCCAACAGCCCAACCGAATGAGTGTGTGCTAATTCTGATCGGTGAGCACCCAATTACCATTGTAAATATTCCTGAATGAAACCGGCGACACAACGAGCTCGTGGCGCAGAAGGTAGAGCGTTGGACTTCTGCCACACGCGTCGCGAGTTCGAGCCTTGGGTGCCGCAGCGCCTGGGGTTTTGTAAGGCTGGCTTATTTCGACTAAAAAGCCAGACATGGACATTAAAGTTTTCCTTGTTTTTGTTTGTTATATCATGCTGCCTTTATCAGTAGTTGTTCTGTGGCTGCTGGCAGACCTCGAGAGTTAAACCCAATGGTCAGCGGGAGGTGTAAGTCCATGCACGATCAGTGAGCGCCCAAGAGCAACTATTAATGTTCCCGATCAAAACGGCCAAAGAATCGTGCTCGTGGCAGAGTGGTAAGAGCGTTCGGCTTCTGCCCAACTGGTCGCGAGTTTGAACCTCTGGCACCACAGTGCCAAAGGTTAAGTGTGGCCGGCTGATGACGGCTTATAAACCAGAAATGGCCACCCCAGTCTCCCTTGTCTTTGTTAGTTATATCATTCTGCCTATATCACTTGCTGTTCTGGGGTTGCTGGTGAGGTAAGAAAAATAACCCCACCACACAACAGGATGATTGAGTCCTTTAACCTAGTGGATAGTGCCCAACAACCACTGTTAATATTCCCGATCAAAACTGGCAAAGTATCGAGCTCGTGGCAGAGTGGTAAGAGCGTTCGGCTTCTGCCTAACTGGTCGCGAGTTCAAATTCTGGCAACGCAGTGCCAAGGGCTGGCTGATGACGGCTTATAAGCCAGAAATGGCCATCACAGTCTCCCTTGTCTTTGTTGGTTATATCATTCTGCTATATCACTAACTGCTCTGTGGCTGTGTTTAGGGATCGACAATTGACCCAACAGCCCATCGGAATGAGTAAGTCCTTTACTCAAAGGGTGAGCGTTCAACAACCCCAAATAATATTCCTGATCAAAACTGGCAAAGTGAAGAGCTCGTGGCAGAGTGGTAAGAGAATACGGTATATACCCTACTGGTCTCGAGTTTGAACCTCTGGGCCGCAGTCCCGAGGGTTAAGTGTGGCCGGCTGATGACGGCTTATAAGCCAGAAATGGCCATCACATTCTCCCTTGTCTTTGTTGGTTATATCATTCTGCTATATCACTAACTGCTCTGTGGCTGTCTGTAGGGCTCAACAATTCACACAACAGCACAATGGAATGAGTCAGTCCTTTACCCGAGGGGTGAGCGCCCAACAACCACTAATAATATTCCTGATCAAAACTGGCAAAGTGAAGAGCTCGTGGCAGAGTGGTAAGATAATACGGTATCTGACCTACTGGTCTCGAGTTTGAACCTCTGGGCCGCAGTGCCGAGGGTTAAGTGTGGCCGGCTGATGACGGCTTATAAACCAGAAATGGAAATCCCAGTTTCCCTTGTCTTTGTTGGTTATATCATTCTGCTGTATCACTAGCTGCTCTGCGGCTGCCGGGAGGGCTCGAGAGTTCACCCACAGCGCAACGGGATGACTGAGTCCTTTAATCGAGGGCTGAGCGCCTAAAAACCACTGTTAATATTCCTGATCAAAACTGGCAAAGCAACGAGCTCGAGGCAGATTGGTAAGAGCGTTCGGCTTCTGCCTAACTGCGCGCGAACTAGAACTTCTGGCAGCGCAGCGCCAAGTGTAAGGTGTTGCCGGCTGATGACGAATTAAAAGCCAGAAATGGCCATTACAGTTTCCCCTGTCTTTGTCTGAAGTATCATGCTGCCTATATAACGATATACTACGTGGTTGCAGGTGGGGGACGAGAGTTAACCCCAATGAACAACGGGACGAGTGAGTCCTTTAAACGATCAGTGAGTGCCCAACAAACATTGCTAATTTTCCTGATCTAAACCGGCAAGACAACGAGCTCGTGGCGCAGTGGGTTGTGCGTTGGACTTCTGCCCAACAGGTAAAAAGTTCGAGCGTCGGGCGCTTCCGCGCCTGGGGTTGGATATGGCGTGCTGATGACGGCTGATTGGCCAGAAATGGCAATCAAAGTCTCCTTTGAATTTTTTGGTCATATCATTCTGTCTATATCACTAGCTGCTCTGCGGCTGCCAGCGGGGCTCGAGAGTTAACCCACAGCACAACGGGATGATTGAGTCCTTTAACCGAGGGCTGAGCGCCCAACAACCACTGTTAATATTCCCGATCAAAACGGCCAAATCAACGAGCTCGTGGCAGAGTGGAAAGAGCGTTCGGCGTCTGCCCAACTGGTTGCGAGTTTGACCCTCTGGCACAACAGCTCCAAGGGTTTTGTGTGGCCGGCTGATGAAGGCTTATAAACCAGAAATGGCCAATCCAGTCTGCATTTTCGTTGTCGGTAATATCATTCTGTCTTTATCACTAGCTGCTCTTTTGACTGCAAGCAGGGGTTCAAGCATTAACCCATAGGTACAATGGGTTGAGTGAGTCACGTTACCGATTGGTGAGCGCACAACTACCATTGTATGTATTCCCGACCGAAACTGGCAAGATAACGAGCTCGTGGCGCAGAAGATAGAGCGATGGATTTATGCCTTACAAGTGACAAATTCGAGGCTCGTTTGCCGCATAGCCTGGGTTTGGGTAGGACAGGCTTTTGATGACTAATAATCCAGTAATGGCCATTCAAGTTTCCTTTGTCTTTGTCGGTAAAAATGATGCTATCAATATCACTAGCTGCTCTGTGGCTCTGGCCTTTCTCAAGCGTTAACCATAAGGCACAACGGGTCGAGTGAGTCCCATAACCGATTGGAAAGGGCAAAACTAAAATTTTGTATACTTCCAAATTAAATCGGCAAGACAACGAGCTCATGGCGCAGTGGATAGACCGTTGGACTTCTGCACTATAGGTTGCTAGTTTAAGCCTCTTGTGCCGCAGCGCCTTTGGCTGGGTATGGCTGGCTGATGCCGGCTATTACGCCAGAAATGGCCATTTAAGTCTGCCTTGTCTTTGTTGGTAAAATTATTCGGTGTATATAACTAGCTGCTGTGTGGCTGCTCGAGAGGCTCGATAGTTAACCCCTAGCACAAAGGGAAGAGTGAGTTCTGTAGCCTGTAATTTAATGCCCAAACACAAATGTTAATATTACCGACCGTAACCGGTAAGACCACGAGCTGGTGGCGCAGTTCATAGAGCGTTGGATTTCTGCAGTATATGTCGCGACTTTAAGACTCGGGCGTCGCAGTGCCCAGGGTTGTGTATGGCTGGCTGATGATAGTAAATAAGGCAGATATGACCATTCCAGTATCCTTTGTCTTTAATAGTCAAATCATTCTGCCTATATCCCTAGCTGTTCTGTGGCTGCTGGTGGGCCTCGAGAGTGAACCCCAAGGCACAACTGATCGAGTGAGTGCTGTAGCCGATTGGTGAGTTTTTATCTATCATTGATAATATTTCCGAACGATACCGACAAGTCAACCCACTCGTGGCGCAGTGGATAGAGCGTTTGACTTCTGCACGTTAGGTTGCTAGTTTAAGCCTCTTGTGCCGCAGCGCCTAGGGTTGGGTATGGCAGGCTGAGGACGGCTTGTACGCCAGAAATGGCTGTTTAAGTCTGCCTTGTCTTTGTTGGTAAAATAATTCTGTGTATATAACTAGCTGATGTGTTGCTGCTGGAGGGGCTCGATAGTTAACCACCTAGCACAAAGGGAAGAGTGAGTCCTGTAGCCTATCATTTAATGCCCGAACACAAATGTTAATATTCCAGACCATGACCGGTAATACCACGAGCTCGTGGCGCAGTTCATAGAGCGTTGGACTTTTGCACTATAGGTCGCGAGTTTGAGCCTCAAGCATCGCAGCGCCTGGGGTTGGGTATGGCTGTCTGATGATGGTAAATAAGGCAGATATGACCTTGCCAGTGTCCCTTGTCTTTCGTAGACAAATAATTCTGCAAAAATACCCAGCTGCTCTGTGGCTGCTGGTGGGGCTCAAGAATTTACCCCACGGCACAACGGGTCGAGTGAGTCCTGTAGCCGATTGGTGAGTCTTCAACTACCATTGCTAATATTCCCGATCGATACCGGCAAGACAACGAGCTCGTGGCGCAGAAGATAGAGAGTTGGACTTCTGCATAAAAGGTCGCCAGTTCGAGCCTTTGGCGACGCAACACCTGGCGTTGGGTACGGCTGGCTGATGACGGCTATTACGCCAGAAATGTCTTTGTCAGCTTGCCTTGTCTTTGTTGGTAATATTATTCTATCAACATCACTAGCTGCTGTGTTCCTGCTGGTGGGGCTCGATAGTTAATCCCTAGGCACAACGAGAAGAGTGAGTCCTATAGCCTATCGTAAAGTGCCGAAACAACATTGTTAATATTCCCGAACGCAACCGCTAAGACCACGAGCTCGTGGCGCAGTGGGTAGACCTTTGGACTTCTGCCTAACAGTTCGCGAGTTTGAGCCTCGAGCGCCGCAGCGCCTGGGGTTGGGTAGTGCTGGCTAATGACAGTTCATAAGCCAGAAATGGCCATTCCTGTGTCCCTTGTCTTTGTAAGTCATATAATTCTGCCTATATCCCTTGCTGCTCAGTGCCTGCTGGCGGGGCTCGAGAGTTTACCCAAAAGCAATACGGGTCGAGTGAGTCCTGTAGCCGATTGGTTAGTGTTAAACTACCATTGTTCATATTCCCAATCGATACCGGCAAGAAAACGAGCTCGTTACGCAGTAAATAGAGCATTGGACTTCTGCAGTATAGGTTGCGAGTTTAAGACTCGGGCGTCGCAGCGCCTGGGGTTGGGTTTTGCTGGCTGATGATAGTAAATAAGGCAGATAGAACCATTCCAGTGTCCTTTGTCTTTAATAGTCAAATCATTCTGCCTAAATCATTAGCTGTTCTGTAGCTGCTGGTGGGGCTCGAGAGTTTACCCCAAGGCACAACGGATCGAGTGAGTGCTGTAGCCGATTGGTGAGTTTTTAACTACCATTGATAATGTTTTCGAACGAAACCGACAAGTCAACCAGCTCGTGGCCCAGTGGGTAGAGCGTTGGACTTCAGCCCAAAATGACGCGAGTTCGAGCCTTGGCCGCCGCACCTCTTTGGTTAATTATGGCTGGCTGATGATGGCCATTTTACCACAAATGGCCATTCAGTCTGCCTTCTCTTTGTCGGTTAAATCATTCTGTAAATATCACTAGCTGCTCTGTGGCTGCTGGTGGGGCTTGAGAGTTATCCCGAAGGCACAACGCCACGAGTGAGTCCAGTAGCCGATTGTTGACTGCCCAAATACCATTGTTAATATGGTGGAAGCACAGTTATGGGTCCCAGAAAAACTCCCCATTGTTCCAGCTATATAAAAGACCACAGTAGGTTGCATGGCACAAACAAAGACCACAAAAATCCAGCATTGATCACATGTCAAATCCCAAGTCTCCATTTATATCGCTTCTAGCATCTGGTCCCTTAATCCCACTAGTAAACCCACTGAGTGTAAGCAGGTCTTTTGTCCCACAGCAAAAGCAGAAGCCCAGTAGCAGCAGCAGCAGCAGTAGCAGCAGCAGCAGTAGCAGTAGTAGCAAGACAGCAGTAGCAGTGGAGGACCGAAGAGACCCCACACACACACACAGCACACAGGCAGAGGCAGCACACAGCAGCAGTGAAGACCCAGTAGTAACTGAACAGAAGCAGTAGCACAACATGCAGACAAGACGCCGTAGTAGCCAGCAGCACAGCAGCAGCACAAGAGGAAGGCACTGACCAGAACACACAGCACATGGAATGCACAGCACAGAAGAACCACAGGACCAGCAATGCCCCATAGAAGAAGGCACAGTAGCACACAGGAAAATCAACACCACACAGGCACAGACGCAGCAGTGACACAGGCATGCACAGATCGAACACAAACACACCACAGACACAGACACAGAACAACGGGAGAAAACCCAGAGCACAGCCAGCAGCCAGCAGCAGCAGCAGCAGCAACCCAGCAGCGACCACAGACGCACAGTGCACCAGCACACAGCACAGACCGACCCACAGTAGACGAGACAGCCAGACGACCAACGAACAGTAGTACAGAACAGCACACCGGACGCACAGCGAACCGACCCAGCAGTAGTAGTAGTAGTGGACGCAAATGGAAGCGAAAGGAAGTATGGCACACGGACGGAGGGAGATGGTGAGCCACCTGACGACGAAATATGAAGAATAAACACGGAAGACCGGATTTATATGAGGGCAACATAGTGGAACAAAGCTGAGAGCAGACAGTGGAAAACTCGGTGATACGGAGGAAAAAAACCGTCGCCTCTTGGGAGGAGTGTGGGTCCAACGGGGGCATTTCGGAGGTCACATGATGCTCCATTGCTGATTGCAGCAATCCGTTGAGGGATTTCAAAGGCTGAAATAGATGTCCATATCACCCTCGGTTCATTGCGGTTCGAACCAGGGGATAACGTTCATACACCTCATGGACGACGGACGCCAGGTCCAGCTGATGCGAACACTCACGGTGTCACTCAAGGTGTGTAAATAAGTTAAGCATCGAAGACCTCGAGGACCCCAGCATGGGAATAATGTGGGAGAATGCAAGCCCTCGAACGAGAAATAACAAACAAGGCAATGTTACTCATATATAAATAGTAGTATCATTAATGCCTTTTACTAACGTCACACTTGCAGCTTTCAGTTAGTGTTGTAGCTCGCACCATTATATCGATCTATATTTCGCTTAAAAACCTCCAAGGAGTCCGACATTACAACATCCAGAGGAAGACTATTCAAGCTTCGACTACTCTTTGGAGAAGAAGTACTTCCGAGTGTCAAGCCTTGCTCCAGTCACACGTAATTTGAGAGGATGACCTCTCAAGTTCGTTGTGTTTGCTAACTCGAAGAAATCCCCTGGCACGAGACAACAGTCCTGATACGTAGTATGCGGAATGTTAGTACTCAGGTCCCCCGAAGCTGTCTATAGTGCAAGGGAAAGAGTTTGAGACTCGACAGCCGTGTTTCATAAGGCAGTGAGCCATGTCCAAGGACAAGTTTGGTTGCTCGCCTTTGGACCTTTTCGAGGATGTTGATGTCCTTCGACGCCCAGGGTCTCCAAGCTTGGATAGCAGACTCCAACTGTGGCCGCACGAATGTTCCGAAGACTTTAGCGAAGCAGTCGGTTTTGAAGGCTGCAAAAGCTCGTTTAACGAGGTACAGAATCGACATGGCTAACTTCGCTACCTTTGCGCAAATGTAGGAGGGTTTAAGCGAAGGCGTGATCCAGACACCAAGGTCATTTGGACATCCACTTTCAATGGAATGCCATTCAGAATGATAACCGTACGGTTCGAAGGAGTGATTTTACCGTCTCGTTTGATGTTGCACTTGCTCTCATTAAACGGCAAGAGCCAGGCATTTGACCATTTCTTGAGTCGATTTAAGTTTTGCATGCAAGTTCTCTTTATCAGCAACAGTTTGAATGACGTGCCAAAGTTTGAGATCATCGGCAAACATGGCAATATCACAGTCCAGATCGTAAACACAATCGTTTATGTAGACAATGAACACTATTGGGCCGATAACAGAGCATACGGGAACACCACTCTCAACCTCAAATTTAGTCGACTGTTTGTCGCTGATATGGACAGTTTGTGAGCGGCCAGTTAAGAAGTTTTATATCCATGTCAGAAGTCTACCTCTTACGCCTATGCGGTTGAGTTTATAAAGAAGGCGGTGGTGCGGCACGCTACCAAAAAGCCTTTTTGAAGTCTATATAGACTGCGCGCACCGTATTACCGCTATCGACCGCTTCAGTCCAACGCTCTAAACAGTAGAGCAAATTTGTGACGCAGGATCAACCTCTACGGAAACCGTGCTGGGCTTCGGATAGCAGATTGTTATGTTCGAAGACCTGCATTAGTTGTTGCTTAATTATTTTTTCCATGATTTTGCAGCAAACTGAAGTTAGGCTGACCAGTCGATAATTGTTAGCAAAGGCCCGGCTTCAACCCTTATAAAGCGGCGTAATCCATGCGGATTTCCAGTCAGCTGGTAGACTTCCGGTCTTAAAGGATGCTCTGAAAAGCGTAAAGAGTGGTTTTGCCAACTCCCTCTCCAGCTCTTTCAACAGCTTGGCAGGTACTTCATCGGGACCCGGAAACTTAGATTCCTTTAACCTTAAAAGTTCCTTGAGGACAGTAGTCTCGGTAAAATAAACAGTCTCGACTATTGTATCCACTTCGAAGCTATCGGAAGGGTGATCGTATCACGTTTCCTTTGTGAAAAACGACTGGAAAAATTCCGAAAGATGATTAGCCTACACACCTCGGCGGTCCTCAGCCGGGGTATTGGATTCTTGTTCCGTGTATTCTGTCTGAGGTAACCGTAAAACAGTTTCGGGTTCACGGTGGCCCGGTTCAGCAGGTCCACTTCTGAAAGCCCGTCTTGTTCTAAAAATCAAGGCTCTTTGACCCGATTTCTCTGCATTTTATACGCATTTAGAGATGATGGAGTTCCGTCCGTTAGCGATTTTTTCCACAATCTCCGCTTTTTGTTAATTTCGATTGTTAAGGCCTGCGAAAGCTATCGCGGTCTGTTCGTTAACCTTTTTCTAAAAATTGGTCAGTATTTTTCCATGAGCATATGCAGTATGTCCCGGAACGTTTCCCAGTCCTCGGTTACGTTTCCAGAGAATAAAGGTTCCTCCTGAGTGCGCATGAGTTCGGCCCTCATTCCACCGAAATCGCGTTGCCATATATTCCTTCATTTTGGGTATAATAAATACTTCCTAGCCAAATGCCTCGTCATCTAATTAGTGACGCGCATGAATGGATTAACGAGATTCCTACTGTCCCTATCTACTATCTAGCGAAACCACAGCCAAGGGAACGGGCTTGGCAGAATCAGCGGGGAAAGAAGACCCTGTTGAGCTTGACTCTAGTCCGACTCTGTGAAGAGACATGGCGGGTGTAGTAATAAGTGGGAGGCGGGAATCGCCCTTCGGGGTCTCTCGTTCGACAAATGAAAGACCACTCCCATCATTGTTTCTTTACTTATTCAGTGAAGCGGGAACTGTCAATTATTTTCCATGTTGACATTAAGCACACGTTAGTGCGTTGGTCTCACCCCGTGTGTGGCTGGCGTGCCGGCGTCTTGGTCGCAACTGTCTGGCCAGGGCTAGTGGTATGTGTGTTTTGCCCCCACTGCCCGTAGGCTGTTGCCGCAAGGTGGCAGTCCATGGCTGGTAGACGGTGGGCGCGTGTGTCCGGTCTTGGTGCTATCAGGCAGGTTTGGCGACGTGCGACCCGATCTGAAGACAGTGTCAGGCGGGGAGTTTGACTGGGGCGGTACATCTGTCAAATCGTAACGCAGGTGTCCCAAGGTGAGCTCAGCCAG
>WEDG01000875.1:0-22344 GCA_017591395.1 Schistocephalus solidus | reverse complement strand
AAAGCTGGTTACGATTAATATTAAGAACGAAAGTGATAATTTGTTTCCTTAGTTATGCAATTTTTAAAAGTTCGACAACTTCCTTATTGTAGGTCATGATACATTTAAAACTGATAATACTAAATAAGTTAATTTTTTTCGGATATATTGCATTTAAAGTGATACAATTAACTCAAAATGATCAATATCAAAAGGCTTAATTCTGAACAGGTATTATTATGTTTGCTGTCTGATAAAGGCTCAATAGTCAGTAAGTGTATTAGGAAAAAAAGAACAGCATTTGCTTTTTACATCAGGTAAAAAAAGGTATCCATTTCTCCATTTTCATAAATATGTCCATGGTGGATTTTGGTAAGAAATGGGTTATTGAAATGTAGGCAACGCCACAGAATACTTTGGTTTAAAGCTAATGTTCCATAGGTTATTTGAGGTTTTTGAAATATAAATTTAAAGTTTTTTTAAGCAGAAAGACTTTTCATTTCGTTTGGATAAAAATGCATATGCAAAAGAGTACACTTCAAGAAAAACAAAAATACATATGATCACCGAAACCCGCAAATGTAGGCAGCATCAACAAAAATACCGGCAAAAATTGATCCAGTTTTTCTTCAAAACTCTGTAGGTCGTTTTCGAGCAATCAGATTCAAAATAAAATGAGAAATTGGTAAAAAAGAAGGCAAACTGATCGCCGCAACCACTTGTTTATTAAGAAGAAACAGGAAAAGAAGAAGATGAAGCGTTTATTGGGATAAATTAAATGCGTGGCTTACATGTCGCGTACCCTGGTGTCACAAAGCCCAATGGTAAGAAGAGCACCTTGCTAATCACAACGCCACAGTCTAATCAGCGTGTTAAGTTCCATCGGGAATAAAGAAAATTGTCGATGATCGCTCCCCAATCGCATACTGGATTTTCTTGCACCGTTTATCTTAATCGCACCCTTTCGGGCCGTGAAAGTATGTATTTTTAGACTATATTTCTGAAAGGTTGGTTTCTGTTGCATCTTAAAAGTGTTTTTATATGCAAGCCACTGACAAGTTGCTAGAGGGCTAGACAGTTCGCACAATGGTATGTGTTTCCAGTAAGTTATTGATGAGCACCCATCCACCATCGTTGTCAACAAGTTATATTGTGCACTTGGCTTGTGAAAGTTGGGATTATAAATCTTATTTATTGGCCGCTTTGCTATATAAAATGACCACCGGCTGTTTTTTTGTCTAAGGATTTTTAAATATTTTGTTTGGATCTTTTTATTTTTACTAATTGAGACCTAATTAGCATTTATGCCCAAAACAAAAAGCCTGCCAGGGACTATCAAGTTCTCAGTACGCCTTATATATAAGACAAATAAAAACATTCTAAAAAAATGTATTTAAGCAGTGTTTAAAAAGCTGGATGGCAGGTTATTATCCTACTTACCTCTCTAAATTCAGTTTCATAACGCAAAAGGGGTGATGGACCATAAGAATCCGTGACTACCGATGAACCCCATAATACTGGGGCTTCTCCACCTGCAAGGTTTAAGGAAGACAAACAAGGTGACTGCACATAAAAATATTTATAATTTTTCCCTTTAATGCAATTTTTTTCTAATATTATCTTTGGACGGTCCAATGGTTTAGGATTTTGAATATTCTAAGAATATCAGTTTGTTTACCAACCGTTTTTGATTCAAGAGGGCATTTTTTGATGCGAGGTTTTATTAGAAAAAAAGAAGGAATAGATATAACCTCGTTAATTGTACGTTACTTAATTTAAACACGCTTGACTATTCTGGTAATGTCTCCTTTCATTTAACAATTAAGAAATATTGCTAACGCAATTCCGTATATTATGTTATTTACAAATTGAACGATTGACAGACACAATAAAATTTTGTTTTACGTTTTGGACCTTCTTTAGTAAAAAAGGTAATTTTTCCGGCCCAGTTAAATTCTTAAGCTATTGAGAATATTATATTCTGGACATATATTATGTGAAATTATAACTTATTGTTTCAAGTTTATGAAAGATGTCTATGAGCAATACCTTTTTTTACTAGAATTTTTTTGAATTTGTGATGTGTTCATATAAGCCTCATGTTAATGTATCACCGGTTTGACACGTTTGCATCAATATCAGCCACACCAAAAATATATGCGTTTTTCATTTTAGAGTTAGACAAAAACAGAGTTATAACAATATCAATTTAAACTTTTTTTAATTCAAAAAGGTATCCCTATAATATTGCATGTATTTGTGAAGACTGCACTAAATTCTACCATTTATACGTTTCCAATTACATTAAATGTCGCCATTAAAATAACAAAAACGTCAAAGAATTGAATACTGAAACAAGTAAAAAAATATGTTTTTAACCATACCTTCTTTTAAAAGAGGGAAACATTTTTTTCAGAAAAAGAACTAAAAAATGACTCATTTATTTATTCTTTTTGTGTCTGCTTTGTAGGAAATTCACATTTAAGCAATTTAAACCTGTATTGGAGGAGTTAAGTTCAAGAGGTTTTCATTGTAATAAATTAAAGTTAACTCCCTTTACTGATTTTATTCCACAACCTCAACGCAAGTGTATTTAAAACAGTAAACGATAATTCAGAGAACAGATTTAATTTTTTTCGATACACTTGTCCCTTCCCTACCCGTACATTAACGTTTAAAGTGAGCAGCAAAACGCCATGAATCAAACACCACCGGTCAACCTCGAACACTTAATATCGTGCAGTCAGACGTAAGGACTTACTGCACGGGACACGTATTTGTCATAAAAAGCGCACCGATTGCTTACGAAGCAAACTTGTTCCAGTATGCCAGAAACTGCACAATGTCGAGCAATAGAACAGACAGTTGCCAGTGGCCAGCAAATACAAAAAGATTGACTGTTTTGGTCATGTTGAGTCATTGCAATGTTCAACATATTACTGAAAACAATATCACTGATGCAACGCGATAAGCATCAGGCTGTCTCACTATCAAAATGAATTTCAGAAGAATTTTTAGAGGGAACTTCCATAAAGTAGTATAATTGAACAAATAGTAAAGCACACTTAATGAAAAATACATGGTGATGCGGTCTTTAAACAAGAGCTTATGACGTCCTGCGCCTCAATATTTAAAAAAGTTAAAGGTTTTTGAACTTTGTTCCATTTGCCTAACGTGAAGACCAACATAATGTCAAAATTGTGGGAAATTCTAAAAATTTCCTTTTTAATTAATTCATTATAAGCAGACCAGAATACACAGAGGCGAGCTGAACTTCCACAGTTCAATAAGAATAAGGAGGCGGTTATATTATGCATGACCGGGTTTTTAGGTAAATATATATTCTCATATAGATATAAAAGTGTTAAACAAATAAAAACGATCCGATAGGGAACTTTTTCATTTTAAAAGGGGTAAATAATTAATAAAGGCGTATAATTCTAACCTCGAGTAAGTTTACTTTTTAAGTGATTTGAATTGCTCGTAAATTTGGTAAACTTAAATATGCTCTTACATTTTATCCCAAAGAAGTCGAGAAGAAGTGCAATCCAAAGCATTATTGTCCTTTGCAAAACATGATGGAGCGATTTAAATAAGCCCTTTACTTGGAAACGCAATTGGTCCATCAAAAATCAAACACCGCGTTCTGCAACGCTGTTGGATGTCTACACGCCCATTCACCAAAATATGTCACAAACATTCAAAAATAATTTGAAATAACTGCTTACAAAAACCGCAGATATTAGTGGATCTCAATTATTCATTTTGTTCATTTTCCAGGCAGTTTGCTTGCCTTGGAAAGGACCACTTCAATCATATTCGCAATTGATTAACGCATTATTTTTTTACTAGCGAAAATTGCAATTATAATGAAGTCTTGATGTAGCTGAACTCCACTGTTATATTCAGTTCTAAAAAAAGGGACGAGATGATAGTGTCCCATGTCAAAAAAATTATGTTTAAAAAAACAAAACCATTATATAAATATAGTCACCATTTACTTCTGAGATTTATGTGGAATTTTTTTATGTATGATGCTCTGTCTTAAATTATAAATTGGTGATATTCCTTAACTTTTTCAGTGCATCGGAATTATTCCCATTGCAAACTAGTTTTTGTTTGAAAAAAATATTTTAGTTATTATTTATTTTGTCGATGGTGTATAACATGGTGAATTAACCTTTAATGTACCATCACCGAATTCCTTGCTCATTTCTTTTAAGTTGATAAATATTTCTATCAATTTTAAAGGGAGATGCTTGTTATGGGCCTGCATTCAAGCAATTGATTTTTAATTAGAAATTAGCTAAACAGAGTAAAAAGCAAAGACACATTTACCTTAGATACATACAAGTTCAAATGAGGGTTCATTACCACAGGTGCAGATTTTCAAGCTTCTCGCCCAGGTGAAATATGCAAAAACCAGGATGTATAAAAAATTGAATTTTTATTTTTACAGACAAAAAGAAAAGTGTACTAATTTTGACTTTAACTATGGTATGAAAAATGCAAGGATTACGATCACACCTCCAAAAAGAGTATATTCCACGCAACAAAATTTAAAATTTAAACAGTAAAATATTGTTTTGATGCTTCTTTCCATTCGTCTTCTTCCTCTCCTTCCTTTGTATGTTTCCTTTCAATATGCTTATTGTTTTTGTTATCGTCTTGCCGGCATCTTTCGAGTTATTTGTCTACTTTACCGCACAGAAACGATCAAACAACACGACATATGTTGCGCAGGTTTCTGATTCATAAGGAAACTTTTACATAACTGGATGCTATAAAGACAGACGTAGGTCAATAAATTTTTCAAGTCTTCGGCGTACTGTTGATTGTGAGCCGCTATTTTACCCCGTTCACTGGCATATATCAAATCTTATTTTACTAAGGGCTGTTCCATTTTGCTCATTTTATACTGCTTTGTAAAACATTGATAAAAAAATACCATAAAAAGTTTAGTAGCCAACGAACTACGCAGTTTTAAAGAAAAACTGGTCTTTTTGTGGCGTTATATGGTGGCTGCTGCCTACAGTTTCGGATTTCCGTAACCATATGTAATTTTCTTTCTTGCGGCACTTGAAACACTTTCTTGCATTTTTGTGTGGCATTTATGTTCCCTTGGATATACCTCGCATACTATTTGAAATTAATTCCGTTTTTTAAACGAAAATGGTATAAAGATAGTCGAAACAGGTATCAAAAAAAGAGATAAAGTTATCACTGAAGAAGGAATTTAAAAAAGTAGTGATTGTCAGAAACACGCATTAAAGCATTAAAATCGATAAGAGGATATGTGCTTTTTGATGAAGTAACGTAAACAACGTACAATTAGTGTCATTCAGACGTGAAGTATGCCTGAATAACAATTATACAGCTGAACTATTGTAATTTTAGTTTGCTTTCTTTGTTTATTATTGCACATTAATTAATTGACCTGTGAAATTACATTTTATGCTATGTATAACATTCTTAAAATTAAATGTTCCCGAATAAATCATATGCTTCAAAGTAGACAAGTCCAAACTTGGGCCAACCCCGACTATATCGGTGTTGTGTGCTAGCAAAGTACGTAATGGTGCATTTTGTAAAATAAATAGAGTAGAAAGGAATGTTCCCCTACGTTGGCCATTCGCATGCCTGGCAAAAATTATAAATATATTAAGGAGAAATAAAAAAGAGGATGATTAAATAACAAATGCTGTTCGATTGAAATACATAATTTATCTTGCGCAGAATAAATTCTTTTTTGATAATTATGATAAATAACATATTGAATCACTTAGAAGGCAATACATAGTAGAAAAAAACTAACGCAAGTATAATCTGTTATAAATTTAAAGCTGTAAAAATTTTAAAAGTTATAATTAAGGAAACAAATAATCCCTTTCGTACGTCATTTAAATCATTACCCACTTAGCTATTCGGCTGACATAAGATTTTATTTTCTTCAGTTATAAATTTTAAGCATTCTCTTAATATGAAAAACAGCTTAATCGCACAGATTTCTTTTTTATTAAAATTTTTCTTGTAGATATTACGGCTTGACAAAGAAGGGCTATAAATCCTAAATTGAGCTTGCTATATAAAGAAAGTCCAAGTTAACAGACCATGCTCAGTTACAGACCTTTGCATCTTTTGTTGCTTTGCCTTCTGAATGTCTTTATTTATTATAGTTTTTTAAAATGTTACAACCCACATGGAAACCGCACTTAATTAAATATGATCAATAAAGTAAAAACTGAGATGATTCTAGTGAAACCGTGGTGGGACTGAAGGATGCCCTTTAAATGTCAACATTGTTATAATCCTTATTACTGAGGGATGCTTAAATGCCAACAACATTTAAGAAATATTTGCCAAGGAAATTTTACTGTGCTTATTAATTGATATGTCTTTTTGCGTGCAAATAGTATCTGTACATTAAAAACTTTATTCGGTTTATACAACGTATCTTGTCGTTAAAAAATTGCAAATTACCAAATATATTTCAAAAAAAAACTCTTATTGCCGACTCTTTCAAATACCTCCTACTCAACAAGATGCCAGCTAACGAAGATAAAATTAATTTTGTTCATAAGCCAGAAAGCAGAAATATTTGCCCTTTTCCGAATTAACCCTAGCTCTACTCTACCCAAGCTATCTCTCATTCCCTCTATTAGTCACTTCATATATCTTAAAAATTCTGCACTAAAAATAGCTCCTCCTGTATCACCTCAGTGTAAACGCTCCTGCTTATTTGCTTTTATTTATAGTTTTCTTTGGGATATGTCGTCAAATTTTCTTACTTCATTTAAGCAAATACTGCAAATTTATGTAAACTCTGAATATTTTTCATCTTTTATTTTGCTCATCTTTTCCCAGTAGCTTTCTCCATGTCTCGGAAAAATGATCATTAGAAATGTAAGTGTTCCTTTTTCAAACTATATTTTCGCTACATCGAGTCGCCTATGAACTATTTTGTCTCCTTATATTACCAGTCATCCAAACGATGAAGTCATTCAGACAAACATATTCTCTGGTCCACAGTCTAAAATTATGCGTTTTCGTTGGAAACTTGTCATCATCAGAATTAAATTCTGGATTCAAGATGCTGAGGACTTAAGTCATTTGACGCAGTTTCGTGCGATTTTGTTTCGTACGCCTAACTGATCATGTACACCTCTTCTCCACTACTTTAATCTCATTCTAAAATGCAACTGCAGTTTATGCCTCATCTACCACCTGACCTTAACTTCCTTAGAAGTATTTGTTTTCCTACCTTCTATTAGCAAAAAGAGGCCTATTGAATTCTCACTCAATTTTTAAGGTAGGAGTTTTAATTCACAGCCCATGTTTTTGAGTTCACCATGTATTTAAAAACCTCTCTAACTGTTGACCTTGCGGGACTACGTCCTGGGTAGAATATGAATTATTTGTACGTGTTGCCTGTTAATAATTATATAGCATTATTTTATTACATTTTTGTTTAGACGAAGGCTTGCTGGTACTTACCAAATCCTTATTCTAAATACATGAATTGTTGAGTGAATTTGTATGCCGCAACATTTTGCCATCAGGAACATGTCTGATGTTCCCTTTCAGAATTGCAGACGTCTCGATTCGCTTGTTCAATTGATCGCCAAAGATGCTTTTGACAGACAGAAGCGTTGAATTGCCATTTTGTGGCTTATAAGCAGTCATCAGCCTGCTATACCTCACCCTAGGCACATTAGCGCACGAGGCTCGTACGCACTTCTCGGGCAGAAATCCAACGCTCTGCCCATTGCGCTACGAGCTTGTTGTATTTCCGGTAACGATCGGGATTATTATCAATGTTAGTAGCTCGCTCAAAAAACGGTTAAAGGAATAACTCGTCACGTTGTGCCTTGGGGTTACCTCTTGTGCCCCGCCAAAGGCTAGTGAAATAGACATAATGATATTTTCGACAAAGATAAGGCAGACATAAATGACAATTTCTGGCTTATTAGCCGTCATCAGCTAGACATAACCAACCCCAAGAGCTGCGACGCTCAAGACCTGCACATGCTACATGTTGGGCAGAAACGTAACGCTCACCTAATCCGCCACAAGCTCGTTGTCTGGCTGGTTTTGATCAGGAAAAGTAGCAATGGTAGTTTTGCACTCACCAATCGTTAAAAAGACTCACACGTCCCGTTGTGCCTTAGGAATGAATTATTGTGCCCCGTTCGCCTTTTAAGAGCAGCTTGTAAAATTTGCCGAATTATATACCCGAAAAATATTAAAGAGATTGGTATGAACATTTCTGTTGATTTAGCCACCATCTGCCAGACACACCGAACCTCAGGCGCAGCAGCGCCCGAGGCTCGTATGCGCTACCTGTCCAGCAGAATTCCAATGCTCTAATTACTGCGCCACGAGCTTGTTGTTTTTTATGACTGCGATGATAGTTGGGCGCTCAACAATCGCTTACTTGACTCACGCTTTCAGTTTTGCCTTGGGGTTAACTGTCGAGCACCAGTAGTAGCCATAAAGCAAATTGTGATATAGGCAGCATGATATTACCGAAAAGGACAATGGAGACTGACATGGCCTTTCATGGCTTATAAGCCGTCATCAGCAAGACATACACAACACCACGCGCAGCGGCGCCTGAGGTTCGAATGCACTACCTGTCAGGCAGAAGTCCAATGCTCTATCCACTGCGCCGAGAGCTCGTTGTCTATGCTGGTTTCGATAGTGAATATAAAACAATTGTAGTAGGGCTCTCAAAAATAGCTAAGAAGACTCACTTTTTAAGTTTTACCTTTGGGTTAGCTCTCAATCCCCGGCAGCACCCACAGAAAAGCAAGCCATATAGGCAAAATGATATTAACCGACGACGACAAATAAACCTGCAATTGCTGCTGGTAGCATATTAGCCGTCCTCAGCCAGACTTTCAGAACCTTAGGCTCGTAGGTGCCCGAGGCTCGAACGCATGAATTGTCGAGCAGATGTAAATGGATTTACAATTTGCACCACAACCTCGTTGTCTTGCCAGGTTCGATAGAAATATTAAGAATGGTATTTGTGCGCTCACCGATCGATTAGAGTAATCATTCTTCCCTTTTTGCCTAAAGGTTAACTCTAGAGACCCGTCAGCAACCACCGAGCAGCTAGTTATATAGACAGAATGACTTTGACCATCGAAGACAAGCAGCCTGGATTGGCCATTTCTGGCTTAGTAGCCGTCATCAGCCAGCCATTCCCAGCCACAGGCACTGCGGTGCAAAATGTTTGTACTCTTAACTTTTTGGAAAGTAGTAAACGATCTACCCACTGCGCAGCAGCTAATTGTCTTACTGTTTTTGATTGGGAATATTAACAATGCCAGTTTAGCAACCACCGTTCGTGTACAGAACTTAAACGTCCTGTTGCGCCTTTGTGTTATACTCTAGTGCACCGCAAGCACATTTTAGAGAGGCTTGTGATATAGTTAAAATAATATAACCGATCAAGACAAGGCAGAGTTGAATGGCCCTTTTATGGCATATTTATTTAATCAGCGAGAAATTCCTAACCTCAGGTACAGCCAACTACGCCAGAACTTTTGAATTTGAGCCACCATTTTTGTTTGATCTCCATTCACGAGGAAATGTTCTGTAATTGTACACATCTCTGCCTATTTTTATTTGATATTCTATTTTTTTTACGTTTATTTGTTTGTCTGAACTATGTTTATAAAGGTCATCAGTACACTACGCTAGCACCCTTTTTAATGCACGTAAAACGAAAATTTTCCATGAAGCCAGCTGTTGAAATTTTGGGCCATTATATTGCGCGTGTGATTCCCCTGTGCTCACGTCTTAACGCTTTTATCAACAAAAACGTGCGCAGCGGAAAAAAACACCGCTTGACAATTCGCCTTATAGTTTCAACCGAACGACAAACTGTAAATTCCGGGGTTTCTTTTAACAGATTTTCTTTCGATCTTCAACCAAACTCATGATATGGAGTAACGTTTGTTGAAAAAAGAACATATTAAGACTCAAGTGATTTGTCTTCAAGATATATGGTTAAAAATTGACATTGAAGCACAGCTTATTAGCCTTCCATTTTCTGTTGCTTTCGAGCAGATCGAAAATCTTCATACTCCAGTAGAAGCAGTGGGATGGCTTTTTTGGTCAATAAAGATTGTTGTTTTAACTGTAAGTCCTTATTTTTCTACTCGGAGGATTTGATGGACATTGTCATCTGTAATCCCCGATTTCAATATATATTTAAGGGCATAATATTTGTTATTATCTATATTCCCCCCTATCGTAGTGAAGGCGCGCTTAACCGTTTCTTTGACGTTCTTTCGAAAAAAACTTGCTTTATTGTGATGCAAGCATTTTATTGTCTTATGAGGTGATTTTAATCGTGTGAATTTACGTCCGTTTACGTTATTAGGCTTTGATAACCTTATTTCTTGTAATGCTCGCGCTGATGCATCTCTTTATCACGTGTTGACTAACCAATCCAAGTTCTTCCTTGTTAAGAACAGAACTCCAATATCTAGTTCACATCACTCTGTATATTGAGGCCTTCCAACACGAAAGGAAAGTTAAGGTTTACGATAAATCCCCCGAAAACATTTTTCTTCACCAGACTTGCATATTGTACACTTTTCCCGTCTTCCTCAGTCAATCCAAGGTTGAGTCGTGTTCCAGCTTCCTTACAACATTTTAAAAAGACATTTTTTAATATTTGTTGTCCGCTTGATACAGTTTTGGTCCGACCTGAACATATTTCTTCCCCTTAACTAAAATCTTTAAAAAATAAAGTATTTACATGCTTGGCCTCCGAAACTGTCTAAAGGAGGTTCACATCTTAATAAAAGGGAGATTTGCAGAAGAAATGATTTGTATGTTAGTCAGCTTTTTGCCTTTCCGTCCAAACCTATTTTTCAGCTTTCCTCTGCTGAACTCTGAAAGAATCTTAAGCAATTCACTGGCCAATTTGGTAAACTGGCACTTGTTGATGCTGATTTAAGACGATCTAAACAAACATTTTCTCCAAATTTCTACTGTCTCTTATTCCCCCACAAACAACCATTTGTTACTATTAAGCGTTTTTTTCTCCCTTGTCAGTGGCAACAGTGAAACAAAATCTGAAAAGTATTTGTTGTTCAACTGGTACTGGGCCGGATGAAGTGTCACAATTTATTTTAAAATACTGCTGCTCTCAGATTTCGCCTATTTTGAAACACCTTCTAAACATGTGCTTCATGGATTTAAAGATTCCTGATATTTGGCGTTCATTAAGAATCCCAACCATCCCTAAAAATGCCGCTAAGTTTGGTCCTTAATATTTCCGTGCAATAGCCTGCCCTTCCGTATTACTGAAGATTGCTGAACGAGCCGCTCTCGATACAATATAGCATTTTTCCTCCACTTTTATCTGACCCATTAGCATTTGCCTATATAGCCCAGTGTAGGACCGTAGATGCTGTTGTTCTTGTAGTACATTCGGATCTTCGAGATTTAGATAAGGGCTGCTGTGCTTACGCATGCGCATTTCTTGACTACTCCTCTGCCTTCAACACCATCCAGCGCAGTGTCCTTCTTAAAAAATACTCGCGTCTGGCTCCCCCGGCTGGGTTGACTCTTGGCTTGAAGATTGTTTTACTTCCCGCATTCAATTCTTAAAATCTGGCAAGCGGAAGTCTACTGTCAATTCAAAGAACTGTGGTGTTGCAAGGTGCCATCTTATCTCCTCACCAAATGAGTGTTTGTAAATCAAGTATGCAGACGACATGGTTGTTAGTCAACCTTTTACAAATCAGACACATCTCCAGTGTCTGAAGGATGGCCTTGACCGTGTTGCAGCCTGGTCGTCAGATAAAAGCCTTCAACTGAACCATGGACAAATCTGTCCAATATATTTTTTTAACTACCAATTTTCCCCTAGTTCTCAATTCTGAGCCGTACATTCCAACGAGGTTTCCTCTTTTCAGTACCTTGGCGTTAGTCTGACATCGAATCTTTCATTCTCCCAACACATTGATGCTCATTTTACAAAAATGCGTAAACTTCTATATAATGTTCGCCGCTAACGTTCCTATCACAAACATCAGGCCCTTATCTGGCGATTTATAGAGGCATGTGTTCTTCCCCTCCTCCTTTATTGCTCTCCCGTGATTTTTCCAGCATTGCTGTACAATAATATTTTTGATTAAAAAACGTATTCTCCGAAAGCTCGTTTCTGATGCTGGTGTTTCTTATACTGTTTTAGTAAATTTGCTGGAAAAACGGCACTTTATGACAGTCAAACAATTCGCTGGGCGAATCTTCGATGATAAAACCCATCCCCTCCACTCTGAGCTGATTGCTGTAAAGTTTTCCCGTCCGATGCGCCGAGGCTTTTGCCATATAGCCTGCCGTACAACGGCATACCAGTGCTCAATTTTGCATTTCTAGCACGCTACTTTACGTGTGAAAAGACTGAAATAAAAAATAACAGACTAGAACTGTCTCCCCGCTATATGTCGATTTTTGGAATCTTTGATTCTTGCATAGTATGTTTAATTATCCTAATATCTTAGTGAATGGAGCCATTTATATTTTTGCTGAAAATTTAAATGATACCTTAAAATAAATCGTCTGCGTTTTTCATACCACTAAGGATTGTATTCGAATGCATTTAATTTATAAATCTTCTAAAATAAGTGGGCTAGGTAGCAAAAATATTTAGCATTCAGACTTCTAATAATCATGCAACGACTCATAATGTTTTTGACTTCTCCTTCCCTGATTGAAAGCACATTAGATTAGCACACCGCTGGCATGCATTTTGCAATCATGTGAACGTCGACGCTTGTATTTCTTGTAGGGATATTGTTCTGGATGTGAAATAATTCTCAGTGTAGGAATAATTGGATAGCCACAGACTCTTTCTGTTATTTAAATATCTCCCAAATTTAGAAACTGGACAATCAAATATTGAATTAGATATGTCTAAAGCAGTGGCAGATGACAGAGATAAGGGATTAATTTATGAAGACATGTTACGGTTTAACTTACCTTTATTCAGACAGACATAACCTTGACCAACAACTAAAACTGAGAAGTAAAAATGCATGCCACCATAGACACAGATGGTCCACCACTAGGGTAAAACAGAAGAGTCATAAGCGCTTCACCGAACAAAAGATCATAAGGGAGCTGCCAACTGCCTGTCATTACCGATTGGTTACTTATTCAGTGAGTAAAGCGTTTGGCTTCTAAATAATCTAATGGGTTGAGGCGCTTTGAGCAACGCAACGTCTGGGGTAAGGGAGGCTGCCTGATGAGGGCCGATAAGCCAGAAATGGTCATTACAGTCTCCTTGACTTTGTCAGTCACGTTATTCTGCTAATATAAATATATGGCCTAGATAATATACGGTACACCAGAAAAGGTATAAGCTTAAACCCAGACAGGTTTTTACCTCTGTATCTGTATGACTTGTTAGGGTGAGAAACAACATTTTAATAAACATGAGGCCTCTGTGGGATAACCACGTAATGTCTATTTAACTAGTTAGTACTACTAGTACTAGTTACAAACTAGGAGTATTTGGTCGCCTCACCTGTCTCATATGGGTGGTTAATGCTCCTGTGGCCGCCTCTCGCTTGTACCAAACTGTCACTAGTGGATCCTCGAATCTTCTTCTTCCCAGCGGCCACACACCTGGTTACCGCCACGACCGGCGGGTTAAACTAAGTGAGGGTCTCTGCTGTTGTGCGTGTCTCCAAACCCTGAACGTTTGCTCCCTTATCCCTGCTATTGCCTCTCTTCCGTCCTCTCTGTCCACCCTCTCACCTCCTACTTTTAATCCCCTCCCTCATCTCGCCCTGCTTTTCTCTCTCTCTCTCTCTCTCTCTCTCTCTCTCTCTATCTCTCTCTCTCATCTTTTCTACTCTTTTTTCTTCCATTTTCCATCTCTCCTCACCCACCCTCCTCCCTCACAGTCAAAAAAAGTCTACGGCGAGGGCGACATGCAATCACGTAGGCGGCCCAGGTGAATCGGGTTTTATCTCAATAACCCGAATCGTGACACATAGTTGAGTTTGGTAGCCACCTGGGATGACTGAGCAACCCTATTAAGGGACATCCCTACTTAGCCCCTCGCGGGGAGGGGGCTATAAATGGTACCCTAAACAATTGCTGTGTCTCATGACAGCCGTGGCAGAACGTGTCTAGCAGATTGCAATTACATGCGGTCGGAAAACTCTAAAAAATATAAACAACAACTCCTCTCCCAGTCTCCCCCACCGTAAACCACTTGTCACCCCCCGGACTGCTCAAGCGAGCTTGCACATGTTTCCAAGTTTGCATGGAAGTCATTGAAGAAATCGAAAGTTCCTATCGACAAGAACTACCCCACAGTACTTTTAGCTGTATAATAATTTATAAAATGCTACCCAAATGCTTTATCTTTTATGCAATGCTTTTTTAAGTATATGAACAGGGACTATACATTTGCCACTTAATAACGACTGATGTTGAAGCATATCGAAACGTTTGCGATGTCATATAGCTACGATTTATCGTTAGAACACAGGAATATCTCCAGTACTTTACCAGATCCCGTTGATTCGACTGCGGACTGAAAGCAAACGTCTTTCCTTCGTACCGCTGCTACGTGCCCGAGCATTCATCTCTAGATAAATCTTCCGGTTACTCCACGCTAGATGCTTTTTCCATTAATGCACCAGATCCAGTTAACGACTACATAATATGTTTTTATTCTCCCTGATGGTGGGCTTTGTGCAACACCAGGTCTATGTTGAGTAGAAAAGCGAGCGATGGCTTCCGTAAAATGCTCAACTTACAGATGAGCTCGTCAAAAGTTATAGTTGGTTGATTTTTGGTCTCTCGTGTCCTTTGCTTATGCACTGACTGACAAAGTTGTCCGTGTTGACATCCGCTATTAGTACCATTTGAACATATTTTAATGTGTAAACCTTGTCTTCTGTTTCACTGCACTGTGTATCATCGCTCCCGCTTATGACTCGTTCGCAACGGAGTTTTCGACTGATCGGGTAGTTGCTCAGCACTTGTGTCGTGTTTGTCGTTTTCATGAAAAAAATTGTATTTAATGCCACCAACATTATTAGCAGCAAACTAGGACAGCCGAAATAGTGAGCTGGTGTTTTTTTCACCTTCATCGTGAATTGAATATCATAGAGGACGGTATTTAGAACTTATTTGAATATCTACACCTGTTCTACTTCCATGACGACAAAGTCATCTTCCAGATACCAAGCCAAGTGTTTTGGTCTGTGAATTCGAAAAAAAACGTGACACCAACCTATGAAAGACCGCCTTGGATATGAGTTTGGAAATTGGCAAAACAGTGGGCATGCCGTTCACCTGTTCGTACTTTTTTCCGTTGAACATAGAGTACGTCTTGAGACGAAACTCCAGGAGTTGGGGGATTAATGCGTATTCGAGGCAATTCTCAATTGCATCGTTGTTGTCTCCTATGAGAACATCGATATTCCAGAGTGTCAGATCCTGCCGAATCAAATTAAAATTGGACGTTCTCTAATGGTTTCCATTTAGGAATATAATTGGCGATTGTTTTTGTGTGAAAATTCAAAATTTCTAGCAAATGAACTTCCTTTTTCAGAGACCATTTCTACGGACAAACCCACCTATTTACCTCAAAAGCTTTTCGAACACCAGCAATTCTAACAGTGGCAGATGAACTCCTTCTGGAGAACATTTCTAAACTCAAACCCACCTATTTACATCAATAGCTTACTTACCACCTGCAATTCTGACTGTGGTGAATGTGCTCCTTCAGGAGAACATTTCTACAAACAAACACACCTATTTACATCAATAGCTTACTAACCACTAGAAATTCTGACTGTGTTGGATGAGATACTTCTGGTGACCATTTCTACTGACAAATTCACCGTTTTTTCATCAATAGCTTACTTACCACCAGCAATTCTGACTGCGGCGGATATGCTCCTTCTGTAGACCATTTCTACACAAAAACTCACCTATTTACCTCAATAGCTTACTAACCGCCAGCAATAATGTCTGTGTTGGATGAGGTCCTTTTGGTGGCCATTTCTACAAAGAAACCCACCCATTTATTGAGATTTCTAACCACAGGCAATACTGACTGTGTTGGATGAGGTCCTTTTGATTGCCATTTCTACAAAAAAACTCACTAATTAATTAAATAGCTTACAAACCACCAGCATTTCTGACTGTGGCGGATGAGCTCCTTCTGGTGACCATTTATTCACACAAACCAACCTATTTACCTCAAAGCTTATTTAACCACCAGCAAATTCTGACTGAGGTGGATGTGTTCCATCTAGAGATAATTTATACACAAAACCCGCCTATTTACGTCAATAAGTAACTTCACACTAGCAAATCTGACTGTGGTGAATGTGCTCCTTCTGGAGATAATTTCGCCACACAAACCCATCTGTTTACATAAATAGCTTACTAACCAATAACAATCTTGACTGTGTTGGATAAGCTACAAACACACACACCTATTTAATTCAATAGCTTCCTTACCACCATCAATTTTGACTCTGTTGGATGAGTTCCTTTTGGTGTGCCATTTCTACAAACAAACTCACCGTATTAATTTTAATTGCTTACAAACCACCAGCATTCCTGACTGTGGCGGATGAGCTCCTTCTGTAGAACATTTATGCACAAAAACCCACCTATTTACGTCAATAGAATACTTAAAAACAGCAAATCTGATAGTTGCGGATGAGCTCCTTCTGCAGAGCATTTCTACATACAATATTACCTATTTCCCTCAATAGCTTACTTATCACCAGCAATTCTGAGTTCGTATGATGAACTCCTTCTGGTGACAATTTATGCACACAAACCCACCTATTTATTTAACAGCTTCCTTACCACAAGCAATTCTGACTGTGTTGGATGAGGTCCTTTTGGTTGCCATTTCTACAAACAAACTCACTTATTAATTCAATAGCTTACAAACCACCGGCATTTCTGACTGTGGCGGATGAGCTCCTTCTGGTGACCATTTATTCAAACAAACCCACCTTTTTTCCTCAAAGCTTATTAACCACCAGCAATTCTGACTGAGGTGAATAAGATCCATCTAAAGAAAATTAATACACAAAACCCGCCTATTTACGTCAATAAGTAACTTCACACTAGCAGTTCTGACCGTGGTGAATGTGCTCCTTCTGGTGACCATTTCTACTGACAAACCCACGTATTTCCCTCAATAGCTGACTTTCCAACATCAATTCTGACTAAGGTGAATGTGCTCCTTCTGGAGAACATTTTTACTTCGAACACACATATTACCCTCAAAGCTTGCTTAAAACCAGCAATTCTGACTGCGGCGGATGAGCTCATTCTGTAGACCATTTTTAAACACAAACTCACCTATTTACCTCAATAGCTTACTAACCGCCAGCAATTATGTCTGTGCTGGATGACGTCGTTTTGGTGGCCATTTCTACAAACAAACCCACCTATTTAATTCAATAGCTTCCTTATCACCAGCAATTCTGTGTTGGATGAGGTCCTTTATGTTGCCATTTCTACAAACAATTTCACTTATTAATTCAATAGCTTACAAACCACCAGCATTTCTGACTGTGGCGGATGAGCTCCTTCTATTGACCATTTACTCACACAAATCACCTATTTAACTCAAAGTTTTTTTAACCACAAGCTATTCTGACTGAGGTGGATAAGATCCATCTTAAGAAAATTAATACACAAAACCCGCCTATTTACGTCAATAAGTAACTTCACACTAGCAGTTCTGACCGTGGTGAATGTGCTCCTTCTGGTGACCATTTCTACTGACAAACCCACGTATTTCCCTCAATAGCTGACTTTCCAACATCAATTCTGACTAAGGTGAATGTGCTCCTTCTGGAGAACATTTTTACTTACGAACACACATATTACCCTCAAAGCTTACTTAAAACCAGCAATTCTGACTGCGGCGGATGAGCTCATTCTGTAGACCATTTTTAAACACAAACTCACCTATTTACCTCAATAGCTTACTAACCGCCAGCAATTATGTCTGTGCTGGATGACGTCGTTTTGGTGGCCATTTCTACAAACAAACCCACCTATTTAATTCAATAGCTTCCTTATCACCAGCAATTCTGTGTTGGATGAGGTCCTTTATGTTGCCATTTCTACAAACAATTTCACTTATTAATTCAATAGCTAACAAACCACCAGCATTTCTGACTGTGGCGGATGAGCTCCTTCTATTGACCATTTACTCACACAAATCACCTATTTAACTCAAAGGTTTTTTAACCACAAGCTATTCTGACTGAGGTTGATTAGCTCCTTCTCGAGAACATTTATCAACAAAAACCCGCCTTTTTGCTGCAACAGAATACTAAACAACAGAAAATCTGACAGTTGTGGATGTGCTCCTCCTGGAGAACATTTCTACACACAATCTTACCTACTTTCCTCAATAGCTTTATTATCACCAACTTTTCTGCGTTCGTATGATTAACTCCTTCTGGTGTCCATTTATGCACGCAAACCCACCTATATACCTCAATAGCTTACCTACAACCAGCAATTCTGATTGGGGTGGATGAGCTCCTTCTGAAGACCATTTCTACATACAAACTCACCTATTTACCCCAATAGCTTACTAACCACCAGCAATTATGTCTGTGTTGGATGAAGTCCTTTTGGTGGCCATTTCTACAAACAAACCCACCTATTTAATTCAATAGCTTACTTACCACCAGCAATTCTGACTGTGTTTGATGGGGTCCTTTTGGTTGCCATTTCCACCAGCAAACTCACCTAATTAATTCAATGGCTTACAAACAACCAGCATTTCTGACTGTGGCGGATGAGCTCCTTCTTCTGACCATTCATTCAAACAAATCACCTGTTTACCTCAAAGCTTATTAACCACAACCAATTCTGACTGAGGTTGATGAGCTCCTTCTCGAGAACATACTTCCACAAAAACCCGCCTATATGCGGCAATAGTTACTTAACACCAGAAATTCCGATTGTGTTGGATGAGCTACTTCTGGTGACCATATATTCGCACAAACATATTTATTAACCTGAAGGCTTTCTTATAACCGGCAATTCTGACGGAGAATGGTGAGCTCCTTCTGGAGAACTTTTTAACACAAAAACCAACCTATTTAAGTCAAAAGATAACTTAACAACAGCAAATCTGATAGTTGTGGATAAGCTCCTTCTGGAGACCATTTCTACACACAATCTTAACTATTTTCGTCAATAGCTTACTTATTTCAAGCAATGCTGACTGCGTTGGATGAGCTCCTTCTGGTGACCATTTCAACACACAAACCCACCTATTTACCTCAATAGCTTACTTACCACCAGCAATTTTCGACTGTGGTTAATGAGCTCCTTCTGGGGAACATTTCTAAACTCAAACCCACTTATTTATTGTAATAGCTTACTTACCACCATTAATTCTGACGGTGATGAATGAGCTCCTTATGAAGAACATTTCTACCCACAAATCACTTATTTACCCCAATAGCTTACTTACCACCAGCAATTCTGACTGTGGTGAATGAGTTCTTTGTGGGGAACATTTCTTAACTCAAACCCACATATTTCACTCATTAGCTTACTTACAACCAGCACATCTGACAGTTGCGGATGAGCTCCTTTCGGAGACCATTTCTGCACACAATCTTACCTATTTTCGTCAATAGCTTACAGTTTACAAACAATTCTGACTGCGTTGAATAAGCTTTTTCTGGTGACCATTTATGCACACAAACCCACCTATTTACCCCAATAGCTTACTAACCACCAGTAATTCTGACTGTGGTGAATGAGCTCCTTCTGGGGAACATTTCTAAAATCAAACCCACTTATTTAACTCAATGGCTTACTTACCACCATTAATTCTGACGGTGGTGAATGAGCTCCTTATGGAGAGCATTTCTACCTATAAACCCACCTATTTAGCCCAATAGCTTACTTACCACCAGCAATTCTGACTGTGGTGAATGAGTTCTTTGTGGGGAACATTTCTTAACTCAAACCCACCTATTTCATTCAAAACTTACATACAACCAACAAATCTGACAGTGACGGATGAGCTCCTTCTGGAGAACATTTATTAACAAAAACCCACCTTTTTACGTCAATATATTACTTCACACCAACAAATTTGACTGTGGTGAATAGAGCTCCTTCTGAAGAACATTTCTTTCTTTAAACCTACATATTAAACTAACTAGCTTACCTACAACCAGCAATTCTGATTGCGGCGGATGAGCTCCTTCTGAAGACCATTTCTACATACAAACTCACCTATTTACCCCAATAGCTTACTAACCACCAGCAATTATGTCTGTGTTGGATGAAGTCCTTTTGGTGGCCATTTCTACAAACAAACCCACCTATTTAATTCAATAGCTTCCTTACCACCAGCAATTTTGACTGTGTTTGATGGGGTCCTTTTGGTTGCCATTTCTACCAGCAAACTCACCTAATTAATTCAATGGCTTACAAACAACCAGCATTTCTGACTGTGGCGGATGAGCTCCTTCTTCTAACCATTCATTCAAACAAATCACCTGTTTACCTCAAAGCTTATTAACCACAAGCAATTCTGACTGAGGTGGATAAGATCCATCTAAAGAAAATTAATACACAAAACCCGCCTATTTACGTCAATAAGTAACTTCACACTAGCAGTTCTGACTGTGGTGAATGGGCTCCTTCTGGTGACCATTTCTACTGACAAACCCACGTATTTCCCTCAATAGCTGACTTTCCAACATCAATTCTGACTAAGGTGAATGTGCTCCTTTTGGAGAACATTTTTATTTACGAACACACATATTACCGTCAAAGCTTACTTAAAACCAGCAATTCTGACTGCAGCGGATGAGCTCATTCTGTAGACCATTTTTAAACACAAACTAACCTATTTACCTCAATAGCTTACTAACCGCCAGCAATTATGTCTGTGCTGGATGACGTCCTTTTGGTGGCCATTTCTACAAACAAACCCACCTATTTAATTCAATAGCTTCTTTACTCACCAGCAATTCTGTGTTGGATGAGGTCCTTTTATGTTGCCATTTCTACAAACAATTTTCACTTATTAATTCAATAGCTTACATGACCACCCAGCATTTCTGGACTGTGGCTGGATGAGCTCCTTCTGGTGACCATTTATTCACACAAATCACCTATTTAACTCAAAGTTTAGTAACCACAAGCTAGTTTTCTGACTGAGGTTGATGCGCTCCTTCTCGAGAACATTTATCAAGCAAAAGCCCGCCTTTTGCTGCAAAGAATACTAAACAACAGCAAAGTCTGACGGTTGTGGATGTGTGCTACTTCTGGAGGAACATTTCTACACACAATCTACCTACTTTCTCAATGGCTTTATTATCACCAACTTTTTCTGCGTTCGTTTGATGAACTCCTTCTGGTGTCCATTTATGCACGCAAACCCACCTATTTACCTCAATAGCTTACCTACAACCACCAATTCTGATTGCGGCGGATGAGCTCCTTCTTAAGACCATTTCTACATACAAACTCACCTATTAACCCCAATAGCTTACTTACCGCCAGCAATTATGTCTGTCGTGATGGAGTCCTTTTTGGTGGCCATTTCTACAAACAAACCCACCTATTTAATTCAATGCTTTCTACCACCAGCACTCGATCTGTGTTTCAGGGGGTCCAGTTTTTGCCATTTCTACCAGCAAACTCACCTAATTAATTCAATGGCTTACAAACAACCAGCATTTTTGACTGTGGCGAATGAGCTCCTTCTTCTGAACATTCATTCAAACAAATCACCTGTTTACCTCAAAGCTTATTAACCACAACCAATTCTGACTGAGGTTGATGAGCTCCTTCTCGAGAACATACTTCCACAAAAACCCGCCTATTTGCGGCAATAAGTTACTTAACACCAAAAATTCCGATTTTGTTGGATGAGCTACTTCTGCACGACATATTCGCACAAACCTGATTTATTAACCTCAAGGCTTTCTTATAACCGGCAATTCTGACGGAGAATGGTGAGCTCCTTCTGGAGAACTTTTTAACACAAAAACCAACCTATTTAAGATATAGATAACTTAACAACAGCAAATCTGATAGTTGTGGATAAGCTCCTTCTGAAGACCATTTCTACACACAATCTTAACTATTTTCGTCAATAGCTTACTTATTTCAAGCAATGCTGACTGCGTTGGATGAGCTCCTTCTGGTGACCATTTCAACACACAAACCCACCTTTTACCTCAATAGCTTACTTACCACCAGCAATTTTGACTGTGGTTAATGAGCTCCTTCTGGGGAACATTTCTAAACTCAAACCCACTTATTTATTGTAATAGCTTACTTACCACCATT